>SKCR01036056.1:0-32248 GCA_019454045.1 Zanthoxylum bungeanum
TCCAACTATTTAATCAACGATTTAGGTACTATTTATTATAATGATTATTATAGTACAACTATGTAATCAACTATAATTTAATTGTTTGAAAACAGTCCAACTGTTTTATAAAACAATGATTTAAATATTAGTCCAACTAACATTTAATTTATTTGACAATGATATTTTTTTGAGCGCTTATGGAAAGTAATTAAACGAATATTGCAAATTCAATTCTTGCCTCCCACTATTTTTCGGCGAGCCTCTAACCCTCTGTCGAGTACTCGGGAAACCATGTTCCTAGTGGGCTAGGATCCCGTTAAATATCACACAATCTTGACTTTGCCAACAAATTGTATGATAATTAACTAGGTAGATCTTTAAGACCAATTGGATCCAATCTAATTCCTAGATCCAGCATGGGGACATCCAAGTCCGAAACATATATCTTATATATGCTAATATATCCAATATATTGCCTAACCTTTTTTCCTCTGAATCAACTAAGCCTTGGCTTTGGCACAACAAACTTAGTAATCCCGGTTAAGCGGAACTTATTGACCATGGAAAGCTTCGTAATCAATGTCGATGGACAAGAAGTGGTATTGACTTTGGCCAACAAACCACAACTTGGACAAGACACCAATATGGAACAAAGCTCTCATGATTCAAACACATCCTCAACGGACAAAGGCCTTTACTTTGGCCAACAAGCCAATGCCAGTCTTGGATCTTGAGTAAGAATCACTTAATGGAAGGAAAAACGCTTAATATTTTGTGAGGGTTTTTCGCGTGCAAATTGGCAACCAATTTATTATCTTTGTTAAGGTCTCATCATCATACACTCTTAAACATGCATTCTAAACACATAATAAAGCGCGTATAAATAAATAATAATGATATGCGGATGGATACTTTACACATTGATCCTAGATCAAATCTCTCCATTTCCTCTCTCCAGGTAGCACAAGTATTACTTCTACCTGTTACACTACACTTCTAAAGAAACCTCATTTACATTGAGGGGAATAGGTGAGAAGATAAATACAAAGAGTATGGAGGTAATAGGCTGGACACGCAGGTCTAATTAATAAATTCTAAATTTATTACAACAATTTCTAAAATTGCCCCACCCATCTAATATCCATCCGATATACATTATTCATGCATCGCAACCATGTATTCACACAAGCATGTTATCAATCAATCTAATCAAATTAATTAATTTGATAATTAATGACCATCCAATGTTCAAACAACGATTTGATTTTGCGTGAGTCAAACTCGTTTCGCGAATAAGTACTCAAAGTACGAATTCTTGAATTAAATTAAACTACAAAATTAAATCCAATTCAATTTGTATTTAATAGTAATTCGCTATTTAATTCCAAATTAAATACTACACTTTATTTAACGAACCTTTAGGATTTAAATTCCAAATTTAATCGTTACGGGTCTCAAAGCCCGATTAACGTCCAATGCCAATTTAATTAAAGTCCAATGGGCTTTTAATTAATTTCTTTAAGGCGTGGACTTTTGGTCAACTTGGGTCAAACCCAATCAAGGAGTTACCCTATAAGCCTATATACAATTTAGGCCCAATTAAATAATTAAAGGTCCATTAGTCGCATTTGGACTTTATGGAAGCGGTTTTGGGCCCAATTGGATCCAACCAATTTAGCCTAAACCTAACTTGGTACAACCAAGCCCAATAAGCCCAATAACAACTTAAAAAGCCCAATTTCCGAAATTAAGCCCATTTAATTAAATTACAAAAAAATTAAATTTCACAATTTAATTAAACAAAGTGCATTACATAATTAATTACCCAATTAACATTTCTAAAACATCAATTAGCCTAATTAATCATGCTTATCAACATTAAATAATGTCTAACACAATTTAACAAAAATCAAACCCAATATTCATGCTCAAAGTCTCGGCAATGAGGATTTTTCAAATTAATTCCGAATTCAATCCAATTAAATCCAAATTAACATTACCCATCATGATTCCAACTAATCCAATGAATCAAAAATAAAAAATCCAAGACATTTAGGGTTCATGTAGGATTCGGCCAACCCTTCCATTTTAGGCAAAATTGTTCCAAACAATATATCATGAAATTGATCTAATCAATTCTTCAATTAAACATGATTTAAGCATAATCAAACATCCAATTTAATCAAATCATGCTCAAAATAAATTTACCCAATTTTAAGCCCTAAATCAAATTTCATGCTTTTAACCTGGCTCTGATACCATTATTGGAGTTTCTACAGTCCCGAGGATCGAATAATAAGCATAAAACACATGTGCGAATACAACGAGGGAGTTGCGGAATACTCACATCGATCGGTTGAGAGATGCGGGAGACAACAAAAAAATTCTTTTTTTGCCTCCTCCAAGCTCGGCAGTGGGCAGTTTCTTCAGCTTCCATTTTTGGCTTTGGTGATCTCCATGGTTGCACCAAGCTCCAAGCTTTGGTTGATGATGATTCCAAGCTCATTAAGTGAGTTCCCTATCACCTTTGTATGTACTCATTTAAGTGATAGCTCTTGATGTTTTTACCACAAAACACCACTGGTTTCCCCTTCACTTTCTCGGCATTTCTAGACAGAAAACAGAAGAGAAACAGAAGGTACAAGATCGTGTGAGAGAGAGGGAAAAATAGGCTCCAAACCGTGAAAGAAATTAGAGAGAGATGAATGTTGTGTAAAAGATAATTGTTTTCCAAAAAATAATTAAACATATACCAATTATTAAAATAATAACATATGTCATTCAAGCTTTCAAAAAGCTTTCCAACCACTTCCATCAAGTCACATCATTCAATCAATCAAGTGACAACTTGTCACATCACTCAAAGTGACATGTGATTTGACGCTTGATGTGACTAACGATTTGACGCTTGATTTGACTTGCGTGCCGCACTCGAATTCGAAATGCGAATGCGCTCGCAAATAATCCCGGGATCGGGTTCGCTAATTCAAAATTAACAAATTTTCCGTTGCTACGTAATTAAATAATTATGCCTAGCGAAATCTGTTAGACATTGTGACCCATAGCGTCACTGTTTTGTAAATGATATTGTATTATTGTACAAAATTAACTATGTGATAATGAAATTGCCTTTTGCCGTTTTGTAAAATTATTTACTTTGATATATTAATGGCAAAAGTCCGTATGATTAGTTCCGTATTGAGATGATATGAGACAGTATCAATATAAAAGGTTTAATCATTAAATATCCCTAGTCGGAGTATTATCGAGATCGGACATCGATAATGCGGAATAGACTAGTATTGCATTTGTGCATGTTGTGAGGGCACAACGTCATAGTTCTCATATATTTAAGTATTGGATACTTATGCAAGTGCGATAGGAGGTTGTGTTTTACCGATGGTACGGAAAACAGCTTCGCTCTGGATAGACCCTGCGGAATCCCATTGGTAGTATGTCTGCGTGTCTATGGGAGGCCGCATCAGGGTAGGTGTATATGGTCTTAACCTGAGTCTTGCATCGCTAGTACTTGCGACAATCGGTAAACTTTGGTTTTGGTGGTTGGGGACTTTAACCGGTTCTGTGTTCACCACTTCTGGGTTTATCAGGAATCGTAGTGTACTGGGTGTGATGTCAAGATGGAAGTATCACTTCAGACATATGGAGTTGATGATTGCGCAGGACACAGAACTAGTACTCTATAAAAGGTTGCAACCGTCGGGACAATATGACTAGGTCAGGATTGTCCGATTTAAAGAGACTAGTTGTTTGATGTCCGATATATGTTTCGTACAGGGCAGACACACTTCCAGCCCCAGGCCTAACATGTGATCATTCGATACTGGATTAATATACGCAATACTGCGGTATACTACGCTTGATAAAGATCTTATATTCCAGTAAGAATATTTCTGGAGAATTGGGTAGGCATGGCGCTTTGCTAGAAGCCAACCTTGTCTTGTGAATCGGTAAAAACGTAGTACGAGGTACGTACGTGTTTGGATTATCCAACGACCGTATTTACTGCCAACATATCCGGAGATCTATTGGGTCGCTTCCTGAAGATTCACCTATGACGTTTGATTCGAACCTTATTAATCTTGGATTAATTGCGGAGAAACTTTATCTTGGATAAAATGCCTTATTAGGAGAGAGAGAGAGATCGATTAATTTGGAATTAATCGATAAAATAATATATTCGATATATTATTAAATGAAATTAGATTTCGACGCGGAATTAAAATCGGATTTTAATTCGGGCAAACGAATTAATTTAGAATTAATTCATTAGCGAACTGAATAGTAATTTCGCAAGGCGTAATTATTTAATTCACGTCGCGACGGAAATTCGTTAATTCGGAATTAAAGAAACCGAGCCCGAAAGTGCTTGCGGACACATTCGTATTTTGAATCGAGTGATATCCGCAAATCACATCGCGATATCTCATTACTTAATACGAATAGATGGTGGATGTATCTAGTCACCTTTGAGGGATGATACATTGTCTCTAATCTCAAAATGTGGTAATGATGGCAAATGATGGATTTCATTTTGGAGGGAAAGCCATGCACGGTTTTGAAGGATTTTTTGCATTAAAAAAAATTCTTTTGGTATTAGATATCATATCACTTTTCATTTCCTTTGAGATACACGGTTTTGGCATGCAAAGGGAACAAAAATTAAAAGTGAAACACTCTCCTCTTCTTTCTCTCTTGCTCACGCCGTGAGCTGCATAAACAAAGGCAGAAAATTGTTTTCTCATTCTCCATTTTTGCTAGCACAAGCAAGGAACAAAAGAGGTGATAGGGAAACGCATTTGGAGCTTGGAATACTCAAAGATTTGAAGCTTCTCTCCATCTTCTTGCTTGGCCGAAACTTCATCCTTGGAGGCTCAAGGATCCTCATCACCATTTTCGTCACATAGCTTTGTAAGTATGTTTCCGCCATCCTTCAAGCTTTGCATGTATGATTATTGTATTTCTATTGCAATCTTTCCTTGGGACTAATTATAGAACCAACAAAATCACTATTCACATCGCTAACGAATTAATTCTAAATTAACTCGTTCGCCCGAATTAAAATCCAATTTCAATTCCACGTCGAAATCCAATTTCGTATAATATATCAAATATATTAGTTTATCGATTAATTCCAAATTAATCGTTTTCTCTCTTTAAATGATATTTTATCCTAGTTAAAATATCTCCGCAACTAATCATAGATTAATTTTCTCTCTCTACTAATTAATCCCAGATTAATAAAGTGTGAGTCATACGTCATCGGGGAATCTTCGGGAAGCGACCAATGAGATCACCGGATATGTTGGCAGTAAATTCGGTCGTCAGACTATCCGAACACGTAAGTACCTAGTACTACGTTTGTACCGATTTACAAGACAAGGTTGGCTTCTAGCAAAGCGCCATGCCTACCCAATTCTCCAAAAACATGCTTACAGGAAGGAATAAACGATCTATATCAGACGTAGTATATGTAGTAATGCATATTTCGATCCAATATCGGATGATCACATGCAAGGCCTGGGGCTGGTACAATGTCTGCCCCGTACGAAGCATATATCAGATTACTAGCAACTAGTCTCTTTATTATCGGATAATCATGACCAAGTCATATTATCCCGATGGTTGTAACCCGTTAGAGAACCAGTTATGTATCCCTGCGCGATCATCATCTCATATGACTGGAGTGATACTTCCGTCTTGACATCACACACAACACACTATGATTCTCAATATACCCAGCAGAGGCGTACACAGAACCAGTTAAAGCCCCGGACGACCAAAACTAAAGTATATTGATTGTCGTAAGTATTAGCGGTGCAAGTCTCAGGTTAAGACCAAATACACCTACCCTGATTTCGGACTTCCATAGACACATAGTCATACTACCAATGGAATTCTGAGGGGGTCTATCCAGAGCGAAGCTGTTTCCCGTACCATCGGTAAAACACAACCTCCTATTGCACTTGCATGAGTATCTGTACTCTCTGCATTTTTGCATATAAATCCCGATGATGAGTCTCATTTGGAGGCACTATCTTTTAAGTCGCGGAAGCCGCGGGAAACGGACGTCGGAATGGAAAAGATGGAAATCAGTACTTTGTCGAATTTGACTCGCTTGTTTAGCTTCGGGCTCGCTGGTGGACCTCCGTATTAAAGCACCTTTAGCCTAAAAAACCCGGAAACACTTAACCTTGGCCCAAAACACAACACCTAGCCCATCACACTTGGCCCACACGCCCAAGGCCCTCAAAATACAACACAATTAAATAAAATATTAATTATATAATATACCAAATTAAATTAAATAATTAAATAAGTCATACGCCAAATTAAATAAAACAAATAAAATCTAATAATCACCTACCAAAATAATAAAAATACTCACCCAATAAAGAAATTGCATGCCTAATTAAAATCAATCAACAAATATTATTCCTAATTAAAAATATATTATTCTAACTTAAAATATGTATGCCTAACCAAGCCAATCAAATATTCAACCTTCCTAATCTAAGCCAATCTGTCTCCATCAAATCCCTTGCTTTCCTTGTTCTAACACCAAATCAAATCCTCTCTTTAATGCCAAAATCCCTTCCTTGTGAGACAAGAGGAAACCCTAGCCCTTCTCTATATAAACAACCCCTAACCAAGCCTCTCCCCTCTCTCAATTCACGTCCCTCACTCAACTAGCTCTCTGTCCACTCAGCAATAAGCCTCTTCTAGCTCCTCTCTGCCCTCAAACAGCCACACACTGAAACAACCCCTCCACTCGTCACTAGATTGATCAGCGCCACGCCACCCTCTAAACGCACAGCCTTGACCCAAAGGCACGTGAACAAACCCACTACCCACCGATTCAGCAGCACACAACCTCACATGTGTTGAGTTTCAATCAAGTCCCAAGGATCATAAATCATGCAAAAACGAGTTGAATACATATCATATGAGGTGCGGAAAAGACTCACAATGATCGGTTGGATGCTCCGAAGATGAACCACGAACGCACTGCCTTCTCCTCTTCTGTCATGCTCATGGTAAACCCACTGGTTTGGCTTCAAGATTCGGTCATGGTGGGTTTGTGGACTCCATCTTCATCTTCGAGCTCCAAGCTTCAACAATGGATTCCAAGCTCATGAAATCACTTCCCTATCACCTTGATATGTCTCCATGAGTGTGCTAGCACTTTTATCTTGCAACAAGATTACTTCTTTTCTCCCTTTACTGCATTCGGTCTTGAACCAGAAAAAAAAAGGAGGCAGCAGCCCCTTGGGCGTGAGGAAGAAGAGAGGAAAGAGAGGAGGGACAGGTTTCCAAAACCTAATACCGTAAAAAGAGAGAGAATCAATTAGAAAATAAAAATTGTAAAAGGTTTTATAATTTCCAAAAATATTTAATAAACCATTTACTTTTTCTATTATTTCAAAAAGCAAAGCATTAAATGCTTGTCTATCACCTCAAATCAATTCACATCAATCACTCAAATGTCACATCACTCAAAGTGACATGTGATTTGACGCTTGATGTGACTTGCGATTTTGACGCTTGATTTGACTTGCGTGCCGCACTCGAATTCGAAATGCGAATGCGCTCGCAAACAATCCCGGGCTTGGGTTCGTTAATTCCAAATTAACGAATTTTCGTCGCGTCGTAATTAAATGATTACGCCTAGCGAATTCACTATTCACGTCGCTAACGAATTAATTCTAAATTAATTCGTTCGCCCGAATTAAAATCTAATTTCAATTCTGCGTCGAAATCTAATTTCGTTATAATATATCGAATATATTAATTTATCGATTAATTCCAAATTAATCGTTCTCTCTCTTTAACGATATTTTATCCGAGATAAAATATCTCCGTAATTAATCCCAGATTAATTTTCTCTCTCATCGAATTAATCCCAGATTAATTAAAGTGCGAGTCATACGTCATCGGTGAATCTTCAGGAACCGACCCATGAGATCTCCGGATATGTTGGCAGTAAATACGGTCGTCGGACTATCCGAACACGTAAGTACCTCGTACTACGTTTATACCGATTTACAAGACAAGGTTGGCTTCTAGCAAAGCGCCATGCCTACCCAATTCTCCAGAAATATTCTTACAGGAATATATATAGATCTGTATCAAGCGTAGTATACCGTAGTATTGTGTATTCGGCCCAGTATCGGATAGTCACGTGCTAGGGCTGGGGCTGGATGTGTGTTGCCCGTCCGAAGCACATGTCGGATGTCTGGTAACTAGTCTCTATAATCGGATATGTATGACCTAGTCATAATATCCCGATGGTTGCGCAACACTTAAGAGCACTAATACCGTATCCTGCGTGACATCATCTCCACTATGACTGAAGTGATACTTCCGTCTTGACATCACACCCAATACACTACGACTCTCTGATAAACCCAGAAGTGGTGTACGCAGAACCGGTTAAAGCCCTGTACCACCAAGACCAAAGTCTATCGATTATCGTAAGTATTAGCGATGTAAGTCTCAGGTTAAGACTATACACACCTACCTTGATTTCGGCCTCCCATAGACACATAGTCATAATACCAATGGGATTCCGAAGGGTCTATCCAGAGCGAAGCTGTTTCCCGTACCATCGGTGAAACACAACCTCCTATCGCACTTGCATAAGTATCCAATACTTATATATATGAGAACTATGCCGTTGTGCCCTCACAACGCGCACAAGTGCAATACTAGCCTATTCCGCATTATCGATGTCCTATCTCGATATATACTCCGGCTAGGGATATTAATGATTAATCCTTCGTGGACTGATACTGTCTCATATCATTCTCAATCCAGGAACTAATCATAGGGACCTCTCTTCATTTATATATCTATGGTGATCTAATCACAAATGATGAGAGTGCAATTTCCTTGTTACATAGTTAATTTGTACAACAACACCATGATCTGTACAAATAGTGACGCTATGGGTCATATTATCCAACAATCTCCCACTTGGCACATAGCCAGTCACTCAAGTGTCCACACCCGAACTATGAACGGTTCGCTCAAATTGCTGAGGAAAGGTTTTCGTCAGCGGATTTGTTTAATTATCGTCTGACGCGATTTACACGATCATCACATCGCCACGATGTATGATCCGAACGAATCAGATGATATAGAAGTATATATCTGGATCGTCGATGAGACCTTTAATTCCTTAGCATGTGCTGACGCCTAGCTCAGCTGCTAACAGAACTATATCTAATCTAATTAGATTTATTTTCGATCCAAATGGCTTCTATTGCTGCCTCAGCTGCAGCAATAATCCGCATTTGTTGTTTATTCGGCAACAGTTATCTTGCTCGGAATATTTCCAGCTTACTGTCCCGTTATTCAAACTTTATAGTACCGCAGTATTTACCGGTTTGGAAACTTGCAGCAGTGATCCTAGTCACTTCAAGTTCTCCTACTCCATAATTTAAGACAGCATCTTTAGTTCTCTAAGATACTAATAGATGTCCTTAACTTCAATCCAATGACTATCACTTGGATTGTCCTGATTGTGACTCCATATGCTCAAAGCGTATGAGACACCATATCAAGTACATTTTAAATGTACAATTTCCCAGAGTGTTAACAACTCCAAATCTATCCCAGTAGATCTTTATTCCTTGAATAAAGGTTGTTACTCCCCAGAATTCTACGGAGAATTTCTTATGAAAGCCAAGCTTTCACCGATTGCTTTATGGGAATTTCATTATCAGTGCTCTCCCACTAACCTCCTTATATACACAAGAATTATTTCGTTTTGAGTCAAATCATAAACCATTATGATTATTTCAAAACGTCAGTTCCAAGAACCTTATGCTTGTTTCAATCCAAACATGGATCGAATAACCCGCAAACCTTGTTTGTCGGTTATACAAAATCGTCAGGATGTTGTAAGCATCCTCCAAAAGGTTTCCTTTTCAGGAAAGCGATTTTGATCTGCAACTGACACATTTCATAAATGAAATATGCAGTTATCAACAAGCATCTTCAAAATGGATTTACCATGGCAACAGGTAAAAGGTTGAACCGTTATTAACACAATGTTGATAACGATACCTTTCCGTCAAAAGCCCAGCTTTGTACGTTGGTATGTTGCCTTCCATGTATGTCTTCCTTGAAGACGTTTAATGTACCAATAGGCACAATGCCTTGTGGTACAACAACTAGTATCCAATAGTTGTTATACATGGAATCCATTTCGGATTCATGGCACTTTGCCATAATAGGGAGTCGATACCTCGTATCACTTCCTCAAAACGTAGTCGGTGGATATACCTTCATAAGATTGACATCTTTATGAGGTTAGATCAGAAACCCATACCCTAGGTCGTTTTCTGACTCTATCTGATCTACTCAGTTCTTGTGTATTCGAAGATTAATGGTATAAATTCATCATTGATGAACTATATGTGTTCCATTAGGAATAGGTGCCTTGAATAGTATTACTCCGATTTTCATCGAGTCTTACTATCCTCCCACTTACCACTGCATGTCTGTATTCCTCTCAGGAAAACTGCATGGTGAGCAACAATCTAATTGTTCTCTGGTGAGATGTATAAATACAATACTTATGGTATCCCTAGGATAGCCTACAATTGACACTTATCCAATTTGGGTTCTAGTTTGGTATCATCCAAACATATGCCTAGCATCCCAAATGGTCAGGAATGAGAAACCCGTTTCTTTCCCGTTCATATCTAATATGTAATTTGTCAAACAGATTATTATGGAACCTTATTCTAAATAAGTTATTGCACTGTTTATCTGTATCCGTTGAAGGAAATGGTAGCTCAGAGCGACTCATGATTAGCCTTATCATGTCTAACATGATTCGGTTAATCCGTTCGGACACACCGTCACTTTGACGTGTTCTAGGAGGAGTCCTCATTTGAAAGAATACTATACTCTTTCAAGTATATAAGAAACTTATTGCTTAAGTATTTTCCATTACGGTCTTACCGTGACGGTATAATACTATAGCCGATCTGTTTGTCTATTTCGTGTCGAAACTCTAAAAGTTTCTGATTTGTGTTCTTCAAAAGAAACACATAACCATAACGTGATGCCACATCCGTTAAGGTCACGAAATATTCATGTTCACATCTAGCCTAGCTAGATATGGGCCCACTTACTTCACCATGAATAGGGCTAACAGGTCGGTGGCCCTAATACTATTACCAAGTAAATAGTATTTTAGGTATTTTACCTAATAAACTAGATTCGTAGACTTTATTTGAATAGTCAAATCAGTCCTAGTACACACTCTTCAAAAGTGTGGATATACGAGTCTTGTATAATTGTGTCCCAGACAACAATGCCACAAATAAGTCTCTATTGATCAAATCAATTTGAGCTATTTATTTGTCATTTTATATGTTTGAGATTTTAATTATATTCAAAATATAAATTCTGTTATTCACATCTAATGTGTTTATCTCAGTATCATCTTTATATAATGAAACACTGAGTGTTCTAGAATATAAAGGTTTATCCACAATGGATTAAGCACTGATATAGAGATAATGTCTCTAGTCAAACTAGTTACATTATAACAGTTCCTAATTTAGTACACACCCGAAGGGTAGTTCCTAAACTTAGGTATCTACGGTCGAAACAGCGACTTTCGTCCCGTTTCCGATTCGCAGAGCAATCTCAGCTTGAAGTCAGTATCCTGCTCAAAGCAGATTCTGAACATCAATACATATATTTTATGTACCACACTAAGTATTTAAAATCTAATTTCAATACTAGTGTGAACATAACTAAGACAAACATTTTCAAAGTCAGAGCCTTGCCCTTTCTTTAATTCCTTCGTGTCTGCCATATCCAAATGGTAGTCACTTTGGTATATGTCAATTATCTTTTCAATATTTTAAGAACCTTAGGCCAAGCCTTGGGTTTTAGAATATCGAAACGATGTGCACCTCGTGCTACATGCCCAATTGCAAACTTTGACTTTATCTCCTCTAGAATAGTCAATTAATTCTCCAAGAATTATAAATTGCAATTTTAAAACTTCTTAAATCTAAAATTAGATTTATGACAAGTATATTAAATTAAGCATTAAAGTCATCATCACATAAATCTTCCAAAGATTTTATGCTCTACTTATTTTGCTTAATTTTGGGCTTAAGGTATAATAAGTTATTTTATCAAATAAAGTAACCTATTATTTATTCCCAATTTGAAAATTAAATCATTTAAAATATTTTAATCCCAGATTATATTTTAAATATCCAACTTTTCAATTTTATCTTGATTACAATAGTCCAACTATTTAATCAACGATTAGTGGTACTATATATATTATAATGATTATAATAGTCCAACTATATAATCAAATATAATCCAAATTAATTAACCTCAATTACATTGATTACTATAATCCAATTATAAAATCAACTGTAAACTGAAATTAATTAATTCAAATATATTGATTAATATAATCCAATTATATATAATCAAGTATAATACAGTCCAACTGTTTATTAAAACAACAATTTAAATATTAGTCCAACTAACATTTAATAAATGACGAAATAATTTAAATGAGCGCGTATGGCGAGTAATTGAACGAATATTGCAAATTCAATTCTTGCCTCCCACTATTTTTCGGCGAGCCTCTAACCCTCTGTCGAGTACTCGGGAAACCGTGTTCCTAGTGGGCTAGGATCCCGTTAAATATCACACAATCTTGACTTTGGCCAACAAATTGTATGATAATTAACTAGGTAGATCTCTAAGATCAATTGGATCCAATCCAATTCCTAGATCCAGTAGGTGGACATCCAAGTCCCAAACATATATCTCATATATGCCTATACATCGAATGTATACCCTAACCTTTTTCCTCTGAATCAACTAGGCCTTGGCTTTGGCACAACAAACCTAGTGATCCCAGTCAAGCGCGGACCCATTGACATGGAAGCTTCGTAATCAATGTCGTTGGACAAGAAGTGGTCTTGACTTTGGCCAACAAACCACAACTTGGACAAGACACCAATATGGAACAAAGCCTCGTGATTCAAACACATTTCGACGGACAAGGGCTTGACTTTGGCCAACAACCCATGCCAATCTAGGATCTTGAGCAAGAATCACTCAATGGAAGGAAAAAACGCATGATATTTGATGAGGGTTTTCGCGTGCAAATTGGCAACCAATTTATTATCTTTGTTAAGGTCTCATCATCATACACCCTTAAACATGCATTCTAAACACATAATAAAGCGCATATGAAAATAATAATGATATGCGGATGAATATTTTACACATTGATCCTAGATCAAATCTCTCACTTTCTCTCTCCCGCTAGCACAAATATTTCTTCTACCCGTTACACTACACTTCTAAAGAAACCTCATTTACATTGAGGGGAATAGGTGAGAAGAGAATACAAAGAAATAGGAGATAAGGCTGGACTCGCAGGTCCAATTAATAAATCAAATTTATTACAATTTCCAAAATCGCCCCACCCGACTAATATCCATCCGATATACATTATTCAAACATCACAACCATGTATTCATACAAGCATGTTATCAATCAATCTAATCAAATTAATTAATCTGATAATTAGTGATCATCCAATGTTCAAACAAAGATTTGATTTTGTTCGAGTCAAACTCGTATTGCGAACAAGTACTTAAAGTACGAATTCCCGAATTAAAATTAAATTACATGATTAAATCCAATTTAATACGTATTTAATTCTAATTCATTATTTAATTCCAAATTAAATATTACACTTTATAAAATAAACCTTTACGACTTAAATTCCAAATTAATCGTTACGGGTCTCAAAGCCCGATTAATATCCAATATTAATTTAATTAAAGTCCAATGGGCTTTTAATTAATTTCTTGAGGCGTGGACTTTTGGTCAACTCGGGTCAAACCGAATAACCAAAATCCAATCCGGAGTTACCCCATAAGCCCATAAATTAATTTAGGCCCATTAGGCCCAATTAAACGTTAAAGGTTCATTAGTCGCATTTGGGCCTTTTGGAAGCGGTTTTGGGCCTAATTGGATCCAACCAATTTTGGCCTAAACCAACTTTGTACAACAAAGTCCAATAAACCCAATAACAACTTTAAAAGCCCAAATCCAATTTTAAGCCCAATAATTTAATTCCAAATTTCCCAATTAAATTACCTAAAGTGTATAACATTATTAATTACCCAAATCAAAGTTTCCAAAACATCAAATTTGTCCAATTAATCATGCTTAACATCAATGAATCATGTCCAACATAATTTGATCAAAATCAAACCCAATTTCATGCTTCAAGTGTCTCGGCCAAAGAGGGAAATTATGCCCAAATCAAATTCAATCCAATTGAACCAAATTAAACATAAATTCAACATCCCCAAATGATTTGCAAGTCATCCAATGAACAAAAAATCAAAAATCCAAGACAATATTAGGGTTCATATTTCGGCCATCACAAGCAAATTGGGGAAAATTGTTCCAAACACTTTTCATCAAATTGATCTAATCAATCATCAATTAAACAACATTTAAGCATTCTAATTCATCCAATTTCATTAAACATGCTCAAAATCAAGTTTACCCAAATTAAAGTTTTGGCCAACAATAAGCAAATTGGGGAAAATCAATCCAATTAATTTTTCTTCAAATTGATTACATATAACTCTAAGTTATTCATATACAACATTCTTAAAAACAATTTGTCAAAATCATGCTTAAATCAAAAAGCCCCAAATTTTGCTCAAGAACCCTAAAAACGTTTTATGCACAAATGGCTCAAGATACCATTGTTGAGTTTCAATCAAGTCCCAAGGATCATAAATCATGCAAAAACGAGTTGAATACATATCATATGAGGTGCGGAAAAGACTCACAATGATCGGTTGGATGCTCCGAAGATGACCACGAACGCACTGCCTTCTCCTCTTCTGTCATGCTCACGGTAAAGCCACTGGTTTGGGCTTCAAGATTCGGTCATGGTGGGTTTGTGGACTCCATCTTCATCTTCGAGCTCCAAGCTTCAACAATGGATTCCAAGCTCATGAAATCACTTCCCTATCACCTTGATATGTCTCCATGAGTGTGCTAGCACTTTTATCTTGCAACAAGATTACTTCTTTTCTCCCTTTACTGCATTCGGTCTTGAACCAGAAAAAAAAAGGAAGGCAGCAGCCCCTTGGGCGTGAGGAAGAAGAGAGGAAAGAGAGGAGGGAAAGGTTTCCAAAACCTAATACCGTAAAAAGAGAGAGAATGAATTAGAAAATAAAAATTGTAAAAGGTTTATATAATTTCCAAAAATATTTAATAAACCATTTACTTTTTCTATTTCAAAAAGCAAAGCATTAAATGCTTGTCTATCACCTCAAATCAATTCACATCAATCACTCAAATGTCACATCACTCAAAGTGACATGTGATTTGACGTTTGATGTGACTTGCGATTTTGACGCTTGATTTGACTTGCGTGCCGCACTCGAATTCGAAATGCGAATGCGCTCGCAAACAATCCCGGGCTTGGGTTCGCTAATTCCAAATTAACGAATTTTCGTCGCGTCGTAATTAAATGATTACGCCTAGCGAATTCACTATTCACGTCGCTAACGAATTAATTCTAAATTAATTCGTTCGCCCGAATTAAAATCTAATTTCAATTCTGCGTCGAAATCTAATTTCGTTATAATATATCGAATATATTAATTTATCGATTAATTCCAAATTAATCGTTCTCTCTCTTTAACGATATTTTATCCGAGATAAAATATCTCCGTAATTAATCCCAGATTAATTTTCTCTCTCAGCGAATTAATCCCAGATTAATTAAAGTGCGAGTCATACGTCATCGGTGAATCTTCAGGAACCGACCCATGAGATCTCCGGATATGTTGGCAGTAAATACGGTCGTCGGACTATCCGAACACGTAAGTACCTCGTACTACGTTTATACCGATTTACAAGACAAGGTTGGCTTCTAGCAAAGCGCCATGCCTACCCAATTCTCCAGAAATATTCTTACAGGAATATATATAGATCTGTATCAAGCGTAGTATACCGTAGTATTGTGTATATCGGCCCAGTATCGGATAGTCACGTGCTAGGGCTGGGGCTGGATAAGTGTCTGCCCCGTCCGAAGCACATGTCGGATGTCTGGTAACTAGTCTCTATAATCGGATATGTATGACCTAGTCATAATATCCCGATGGTTGCGCAACACTTAAGAGCACTAATACCGTATCCTGCGTGACATCATCTCCACTATGACTGAAGTGATACTTCCGTCTTGACATCACACCCAATACACTACGACTCTCTGATAAACCCAGAAGTGGTGTACGCAGAACCGGTTAAAGCCCTGTACCACCAAGACCAAAGTCTATCGATTATCGTAAGTATTAGCGATGTAAGTCTCAGGTTAAGACTATACACACCTACCTTGATTTCGGCCTCCCATAGACACATAGTCATAATACCAATGGGATTCCGAAGGGTCTATCCAGAGCGAAGCTGTTTCCCGTACCATCGGTGAAAACAACCTCCTATCGCACTTGCATAAGTATCCAATACTTATATATATGAGAACTATTCCGTTGTGCCCTCACAACGCGCACAAGTGCAATACTAGCCTATTCCGCATTATCGATGTCCTATCTCGATAATACTCCGGCTAGGGATATTTAATGATTAATCCTTCGTGGACTGATACTGTCTCATATCATTCTCAATCCAGGAACTAATCATAGGGACCTCTCTTCATTTATATATCTATGGTGATCTAATCACAAATGATGAGAGTGCAATTTCCTTGTTACATAGTTAATTTGTACAAGAACACCATGATCTGTACAAATAGTGACGCTATGGGTCATATTATCCAACAACATGCACCGACCAAAGACCCTTTAAGAACCACTCAAACGATTCATAGGCACGCCATATCAACCAGCCTGCTCACGTTACAATCAACCGCCCTTTAACATCGCATGCCCCACAAATAACTAGCCACAAGCAGCCATAATCTATGTCTAAGTCATCAGCCCTCAAATTGTCTTCCTAACCTTCACGTAACAGCACATTAATCACGTCATTTTTCCTTTGTTCACACACATTCTGCTCCCTAACGAGACACTAAACGCCATATTGCCTGAAACAGCCTCTGGTTCTCACGCCAAAATACCCCTAAAATCAGCCCTAACTCACACCATTCACAGCCTTGACATGCACCCTAAAAATAGTAACGAAAACAGCCCCCGAAACAGTCCCAAAATCGAACCAAAATAGTAGCCTAAAACACCAAAAACAGTGACCAAAATACGGCAGCGAAACCGCGAGGAAACAGCAGCAAAACGGAGGTCAAAACAGTAGCTTGAGCAACGAAACAGCGAGGTAAAACGCAAACCAGTGAACCAGAAAAATTGCGGTGTGATAGCCCTTCCGACGGCCGTGAAACGCGAGTTCGAAAGTCGACATAAAAGGTTAGACCTTAGGGTATTTTTCACATTCGTTTTATGTTTTATGTTTTATTTTTATTATTTATTGAGTATTGTTCACATGATTGTTATGTTAAAATGCATGTTGTGGCCCTTGAGTAGATAAATATGCATGGATTACGAAATATTGTATGTTGTGGCTATGGAATAAAATGAAAGATGTGTCAACTCTCACGGTATATCGGATGGAAACTCGGACATAAATTTCATAGCCAATTCCGAATGGACGGTAGTATGATCTGTACTCGGGATACAACTCCATGTACCGCTTGAGTAAACAACACTTTCTTTTATTTTATGTTGCTTTGATTTATTTATTATTTGTCATTCAAATTCCGCATGTTACTTGTTTATGCATGATGCGATCGAGCGCATGGGCTTAGTAAGTCGGATTAAAGGTCCCCTATCTGGAGGGGTTAAAACCCTTTACCACGATGCTTTGCCGCGCCGATTGATGTGTGTTCGGTTGAATGTAAGATGTGTTCAATCGGGCATACCAAGTTTAATATTATTGTCTTATTCTTTGTATGCATGATGCGATCGAGCGCATGGGCTTAGTAAGTCGGATTAAAGGTCCCCTATTTGGAGGGGTTAAAACCTTTACCACGATGCTTTGCCGCGCCGGTTGATGTGTGTTCGGTTGAATGTAAGATATGTTCAATCGGGCACACTATGTTTGATATTATTGTCTTTATTCTTTGTATGCATGATGCAATCGAGCGCATGGGCTTAGTAAGTCAGATTAAAGGTCCCCTATTTGGAGGTGTTAAAATCCTTTACCACGATACTTTGCCGCGCCGGTTTATATATATTCGATTGAATGTAAGATGTGTTCAATCGGGTATACGAAGTTTCATATAGTCATCATTTTCTTTGTACGCATCGTAATGAAAATAACATATTTATTCCATTAGTTGCATCATTTACCTTAGTCTTGGCCTAACGTAGTATAATTCATATATCCATGTTATGATAGCATTTGAGTATTATTTCTTGTGGTATATCAGATGGAAACCCAGACATAAATTCCGTAGCCGATTCCGAATGGACGGTAATGCGGTCTGTACTTGGGATACAATTCCACGTACCACTTGGAAAAGTGCTCACATTTGTGTTTGTGTCCATATTAGTTATCTTCTTTTGCACCACGTCATAACATTGTTGGATAATATGACCCATAGCGTCACTATTTGTACAGATCACGGTGTTGTTGTACAAATTAACTATGTGACAAGGAAATTGCACTCTCATCATTTGTGATTAGATCACCATAGATGTATAAATGAAGAGAGGTCCATATGATTAGTTCCTGGATGAGATGATATGAGACAATATCAGTCCCCGAAGGATTAATCATTAAATATCCCTAGCCGGAGTATTATCGAGATAGGACATCGATAATGCGGAATAGGCTAGTATTGCACTTGTGCGCGTTGTGAGGGCACGAAGGCAAAGTTCTCATATATTTAAGTATTGGATACTTATGCAAGTGCGATAGGAGTTGTGTTTCACCGATGGTACGGGAAACAGCTTCGCTCTGGATAGACCCCTCGGAATCCCATTGGTATTATGACTATGTGTATATGGGAGTCCGACATCAGGGTAGGTGTATTTGGTCTTAACCTCACACTTGCACCGCTAATACTTACGATAATCGGTAGACTTTGGTCTTGGTGGTACAGGGTCTTTAACCGGTTCTGCTTACACCACTTCTGGGTTTATCAGAGAGTCGTAGTGTATTGTGTGTGATGTCAAGACGGAAGTATCACTTCAGTCATAGTGGAGATGATGTCACGCAGGATACGGTACTAGTGCTCTTGAGTGATGCGCATCCAATCATGATATTATGACCAGGTCATGAATATCTGATTATAGAGACTAGTTACCAGACATCCGACATCTGCTTCAGACGGGGCAGACACTTATCCAGCCCCAGCCCTAGCACGTGACTATCCGATACTGGGCCGATATGCACAATACTATAGGGGTGTCAATTTGGGTCAGGATTCGTTTATTCGTTCGATTCGATTCGCTTTAAAGCGAATACGGGTTTGGAAAAATGGATTCGTTTAATAAATGGGTCAATTCGATTCGATTCGTTTATTAAACGAATCGAATCCGAATTTAAGGTCATCAATTCGTTTATTCGTTAAGGATTCGTTTATTAAACGAATCATAAACGAATCGAATCCGAATCGAATTCGTTTAATACCCGTTTACTATATTACAAATTTACCCTTAAAATTTTCAAATATGGTTTAATTGTACGAGGGATATTTTAGTAATTTAAGTTTATAACCTAAAAATTTAATTGTGCATAACCAAACCATTGCAGCCGCCGCCTACTTTAACCTAAAAGTCTAAAACTCTCTCAATCTAAATTCTAAACCTAAAACTATCTCATCTCTAAAACTCTCGCCACTTCCCAACTGAAAGCATAAAAGAAAAGCTCCTTGTCGATGCTGAGAATCGTCTTTGAAGAATAGAATACCGGGGCTGTCTTATGGCATCGAATACGGTCTTTGTTACAAAATAAGCTGTTACTGTTGCCGCTGCATCAGATCTACGAGCTGCAAGCCTACAACCAGAACAAAGGAACAAGGTGTGTTATTGTCGGGTTCACATCACTGTTAATTTTATGTTTCTTTTTGTTTTTGGCCTGTTCTTCGATCAATCTCTTATTTCACTCTTCTTTTTTTTCTTTATGATGTTTTATTCTTGGGTGTTTTTTCTGTTTTGCAAACCTGAAAAAAATCTGGTATAGTCCCATTGAATTCATTGTCATTGATCCTACTGCATTGTGTGCCGTTTGGTTTCCCGGAAAGTGCACGAGAAGGAAAATAAATTTTGGAATATTGTAATGCACCTGCTGCTAAATTTTCTACTGTTTTTAATCTTCAATGTTATTATTCATAAGTTGCTGTCATTGCTATTTAATTTATATTACGCATGAAGTTGTATGGTTTTATTATCTTTATTGGGTACTTGCTTTGGAGAGATGATTATTATTTTGTGAATTTTGATAGGTATTTACAGTATTGCATATTTTGTGCAACTTTGACACTGCTGTATTATTGGGTACTACTGATTTGAGATTTATGCTGCTGTGTTTGCTGACCTAGTATTGCATTTACTTCTTTTTATTTACAGGGAAATGGATACCAACGAATCTGATATGGTGTACACAGTTGATGATTCTCCAAGCATTGATGATTCAATTGAAATGGAAGAGGAGATAGAAATGTGTTTTGAAGATTTTAAGTGTTATTAATTATTATGCAATTGATTTGTAATTTGAATTTTGGAGCTTGTTTATGGATTTTAAGACTATAACAATGAATATGGTATGAAATGATGGTTAGATTAATAGATTTTAACATTTTGTATTTTATTTTGATTAAACGAATCGAATACGAATCGAATACAAATTCGATTCGTTTAATTTTGATATAAACGAATAAACGAATGGAATGCGAATAATAAACGAATCGGATGCGAATCGTAAACGAATCGGATGCGAATGGTAAACGAATAATAAATTCAATTCGATTCGTTTGATTTATGTAAACGAATAAACGAATCGAATACGAATATTCGTTTTTAAACGAATCGAATTCGAATCCTAGTATCAGGATTCGTTTAATAAACGAATCGAATTCGAATTTAGTGCATTACAATTCGATTCGTTTAGAATTCGTCACGAATTCGATTCGCTGATTCGTTTTGACACCCCTACAATACTACGGTATACTTACGCTTGATACAGATCTATATATATTCCTGTAAGAATATTTATGGAGAATTGGGTAGGCATGGCGCTTTGCTAGAAGCCAACCTTGTCTTGTAAATCAGTATAAACGTAGTACGAGGTACTTACGTGTTTGGATAGTCCGACGACCGTATTTACTGCCAACATATTTGGAGATCTCATGGGTCGGTTCCTGAAGATTCACCGATGACGTATGACTCACACTTTAATTAATCTGGGATTAATTGGAAGAGAGAGAAAATTAACCTGGAATTAATTACGGAGATATTTTATCTCGGATAAAATATCGTTAAAGAGAGAGAACGATTAATTGGAATTAATCGGTAAAATTAATATATTCGATATATTAATCGAAATTAGATTTCGACGCGGAATTGAAATTGGATTTTAATTCGGGCGAACGAATTAATTTAGAATTAATTCGTTAGCGACGTGAATAGTGAATTTGCTAGGCGTAATCATTTAATTACGACGCGACGGAAAATTCATTAATTTGGAATTAGCGAACCCGAGCCCGAGAGTGATTGCAAGCGCATTCGCATTTCGAATTCGAGCGCGGCACGCAAGTCACATCAAGCGTCAAATCGTTAGTCACATCATGCGTCAAATCAATTGTCACTTTGAGTGATGTGACTTGACAACATGTCACTTTATTAAAGTGATGTGATGTGACTTAAAGTAAAAGTAGAAGTGATGGGTGAAAAGTTGATTGAAAGCTTTTGCTTTTTGCTTTTGACTTTTTAATAAAAGTTTTGTATATCCTTTTTTTACTTACTTGGTAAATAAAATAAAAGAAAGGAATACAAAAAGGCATCACTTTTTCTCTCTCTTGTTTCAACATTCACGGTTTTGGCAAAATGGAGCCAAAATGGTTTCTCTCTTCTCACGGTCTCCTTGACCGATTTTCTTCTTCATTTTTTCTAGTTTTTCACACAAAATGGAGAAGCTTTTGATCTTGTAGCAAGATCTAAGTGCTAGCACACTCATGGAGGAATACAAAGGTGATAGGGAAGTGAGTTTGTGAGCTTGGAAAGCTTGAAGCTTGGAGCTTCAATGGTGTCTCCCATGGCCGAACCTTGAAGAAGCCGAACCAGTCACCACCGTGCAGCCCCTCACACGCGCAGCTCACTACCGAGCAAGGGAGAGGAGTTCGCACTCCATCTTTGTTGCATCTTTACCGATCAATGTGAGTTATTCCGCACCTCCTTTGATATGTATTCAACTCGTTTATGCATGATTTATGATCCTTGGGACTTGATTGAAACTCAACAATGGTATCTTGAGCCATTTGTGCATAAAACGTTTTTAGGGTTCTTGAGCAAAATTTGGGGCTTTTTGATTTAAGCATGATTTTGACAAATTGTTTGTTTAAGAATGTTTGTATATGAATAACTTAGAGTTATATGTAATCAATTTGAAGAAAAATTAATTGGATTGATTTTCCCCAATTTGCTTATTGTTGGCCAAAACTTTAATTTGGGTAACTTGATTTTGAGCATGTTTAATGAAATTGGATGATTTAGAATGCTTAAATGTTGTTTAATTGATGATTGATTAGATCAATTTGATGAAAAAGTGTTTGGAACAATTTTCCCCAATTTGCTTGTGATGGCCGAAAATATGAACCCTAATATTGTCTTGGATTTTGATTTTTTTTTGTTCATTGGATGACTTGGAAATCATTTAGGGATGTTGAATTTATGTTTGATTGGGTTCAATTGGATTGAATTTGATTTGGGCATAATTTCCCTCTTTTGCCGAGACACTTAAAGCATGAAATTGGGTTTGATTTTGATTTAATTATGTTGGACATGATTAATTGATGATAAGCATGATTAATTGGACAAATTTAGTGTTTTGGAAACTTTGATTTGGGTAATTAATAATGCTATACACTTTAGGTAATTTAATTGGAAAATTTGGAATTTTTGAAATTAAATTATTGAGCCTTAAAATTGGATTTGGGCTTTTAAAGTTGTTATTGGGTTTATTGGACTTTGTTGTACAAAGTTGGTTTAGGCCAAAATTGGTTGGATCCAATTAGGCCCAAAACCGTTTCCAAAAGGCCCAAATGGGACTAATGAACCTTTAACGTTTAATTGGGCCTAATGGGCCTAAATTAATTTATGGGCTTATAGGGTAACTCCCGGATTGGACTTTGGTTGCGGGTTTGACCCGAGTTGACCAAAAGTCCATGCCTCAAGAAATTAATTAAAAGCCCATTGGACTTTAATTAAATTAATATTGGATATTAATCGGGCTTTGAGACCCGTAACGATTAAATTTGGAATTTAAGTCGTAAAGGTTTATTTTATAAAGTGTAATATTTAATGTGGAATTAAATAATGAATTAGAATTAAATGCGTATTAAATTGGATTTAATTATGTAATTTAATTTAATTCGTAGAAATCGTACTTTGAGTACGTGTTCGCAATACGAGTTTGACTCGAACAAAATCAAATCTTTGTTTGAACATTGGATGATCACTAATTATCATATTAATTAATTTGATTAGATTGATTGATAACATGCTTGTTTGATACATGGTTGTGATGTTTGAATAATGTATATCGGATGGATATTAGTCGGGTGGGGCGATTTTGGAAATTGTAATAAATTTGATTTATTAATTGGACCTGTGATGAGTGGTATTTATATCACTATTTCCCACTCATTTAATCTAATATTTTGTATAGTTTCTTGAGTTTTGTGAATATTTTAATGTGTTTTGTGTTATTTTGTAGATAAATAAAGTTTTAGGACATTCTGGAGCTGTTTTGGGGCAAAATGAACAAAACTGGACAAAAAGGGCAAAATCGTCATTTCAGCGTCGCGACGCTGAAGCCTTGCGCGTCGCGACGCCCAGCGTGCGCCGAATCTGCTAAAATGCGCCGGGTCCACAAATCAGAATCTGAGACAAGTTTGACTTTGCTAACGTGCGCCGTGCCACGTGTCACCATCACAACGAATCTGCTAAAATGCGCCGTGCCACGTGTCGAAATCTTATTCGTCTGACGGCCACCGCCCCACGTGTCATCCTACGTGTCGCCACATCATCTTCCACATCAGCAGCCACGTCAGCAAGTCAACCGAGTCAACATGCCACGTCAACATCAGCCAATTACAGCGCGACACGTGGCGAAATCTTATTCGTCTGACGGCCGCCGCCCCACGTGTCGCCACGTCGCCATCCACATCATCACAGTGACGCAACCAATGACGTCATGAACAGTGACACGTCACCAATGACGTCAGCATAATAATTGAGTTTTAGCCGCCATGACACGTGTCGCTCTAAACAGTCGGCCGCCTTGCTACGTGTCGCCTTCTCAGCGTGCCACGTCGACAAATCCAGCGTCGCGACGCGGAACTGCTTGGCGTCGCGACGCGAGAACAGTGCCCGAACAGTGAAAAATTTTGCTATAAATAGAGTGCGAATTTTCAGTTTTTAGTACACTTTTCTCTCTCACTCCTTCTATGTAATTAGGGAGTTTCTCTCTCTAGAATATTTTAGTTTTTAATTTTTTTTACTTTTGTAATAATTTTAATTACTTTTTGTAATAATAGTAATTTACTTTCTTTACTTTTTACAGTTTTTACTATTCACTATGAGGAGGTAACTTCCCTATGCTAAGGTGAAAGGTAATTATTTTACTATTGCTATTTAGATTAATCTCCCTTAAAAATGATATATTTACTATTTAAAATACTGATTAATAAAGGGATACCGCTATATTGGTCGGTTGGTAAATTTATTTTCTGTTGGTTTGAACCTGATTAATCAAGGATACCGCCAGACTGGTCGGTTGGTAAATTTATTTTGGTACCGCCTTTATGGCTGGATTATGGACAAATATTACCACCTATATGGATGGTTGGACTTAATTTGATTTAATCAGGATACCGCCAGATTGGTCGGTTGGTAAAATATATTACAAGTTTATATATTATTTTACTGGGAGATATCTAAATAAGTAGTAGTAAAAGTAATTTCTTTTACCTTAGCATTTTATTTTATTTTACTTTTAAGCTTTTACTTTACTGCAATTACTTTTCAGCACTGTTACTTTATGGTTTTTACTTTTAAGTTTTTACTAGCCCTAGCTATGTGTCATAACTAAGTTAGTATCTAGGGTTGTGATAAAATCCAATATCACGGGCTTATAAGGGTTAGATTATAATTTGGGTAATATAAAGATTTATTTATTGAGTCTTAATCTTAATGCTCTTTAATTAACTGGCCATTAATTAATTGATTAGGTAAACTTAAAATGAACTAGACATAGGGATTTTAAGTTTAAGACCTTAGACTCAACAGCCCACGATCTTCCTTAAGGATAGATAACCCTTTCAATAGATTTCCTTACAGGATAGGAATATACCTGTCGGGCGAGGGTAGCCATAATTGGAACTTAATCTTAATGAATCTAGGTAATTTGGTTGACATAGGCATATGGTTCAATTGGATTATACTAGGTATTTGTAATTGACCATCGGAAGAGGCTTTTACATAAATTGGTGTTCCAGGTTAATAAATCAATATTTTACCCAATTATAATATAACCACTTTATCTTTAAATAATATTGGAATAAATCACAACCCTAGATAGTTTTAATATTGAATTTTCTTAAAATCTACCTTCAAACAATTTTATTTTATTGTCTTTAAATTTAGAATCGTCGCTATTTCAAATCAGTTAAACAACCTGTTAGATACTAGTAATCATTTAACCTCATAAAATTAATAACTTAGGTATTAAGTCCTCGTGGGATCGATACTTTTTATACTACTTGAACGATACGTACGCTTGCGTTATACGTGTGTGTTTACGCCGGTCAAGTTTTTGGCGCCGTTGCCGGGGAGATTACTTATCTTTTATTATTAGTCTAGGGGTTAGATACTTTTACTTGTATCTAATTTCTTTTTTTTTTATTGTTATTGTTTTCTTGTGTTTCAGGTTCTCAGAAACTTCATGAGACGAACCAGAAGCTTTGAACTACGACCGTTTGACCCAGAAATTGAAAGAACTATCAGACAGTTGAGAAGGGAAAGGCGAGAAGCCCAAGAAGCATTAGTCAACATGGAACCTGAACCTTTGGAGATTGCACCACCAATTCCCATTCGAGACAGAACCATTCCGGTGGTTGACAGACTCATTTCATGTATTGTACTCCCTCCATTACCAGCAAATGCAGGTGACATCAAAACTTGCATTCAGATGATTCAGCAGTCAGTTCAGTTTGGGGGAATGCAACTGAAGATCCTAATGCCCACATCAGCAACTTCCTGGAAGTTTGCGGTACTTTCAATTACAACCAACCGAAGCTGAAGAAGCAATGAGACTGCGTGTATTCCCATACTCCTTGAAGGACAGAGCTAAAGCCTGGCTACATTCATTACCAGCAGGGTCTATCACAACATGGAATGCTTTAGCCACCAAATTTCTTGCAAAGTATTTTCCACCAGCCAGAACCGGAAAACTGAGGAATGACATCACATCCTTTGTGCAGCAAGATTCAGAATCTCTGTACGAAGCTTGGGAAAGGTATAAAGATTTACTCCGGAAATGTCCACACCATGAGATTCCAAAATGGCTTCAAGTCCAAACGTTCTATAATGGGCTTTCTGGAATAATGAGAACCACAATTGATGCTGCTGCTGGAGGTGCCCTGATGGCAAAAGGAGAAGATCAAGCCTGGGAACTAATCGAAGAAATGGCCAACAACAATTCCTTATGGCCAACTGAAAGAAGTTTGATTCAAAGAATTGCAGGAATATATGAGGTTGGAGCTAATACAGCAGTCAACACCAAGCTAGATCAAATTTGCAAATTCATGGAGACTCTTACTACTGGATCCACAAGTTCACCATATGGAGGAGCACCAGAATCAAATCAACATGAAGAAACGGTAAACTATGTCAACAATTTCAACAGACAGGGGAACAATCCATATTCCAACACCTACAACCCAGGGTGGAGGAATCATCCTAATTTTTCATGGAGTAACAATTCAGGCCAACAGCGGAACTATCCACCACCTGGATTCCAGCAACAGAATAAAGGCCAGGAGCAGACAAATGAACCAGTATTGGCAGAGATGCTAGCTCAATTAAAAAGATATGAAGCTATGATTCAGAGCCAATCAGCTTCCATCAAAGCACTGGAGAATCAAATCGGACAACTGGCCAATGCTCAAAGTTACAGACCACCAGGTAATCTTCCCAGCAACACAGAACCAAATCCAAGGAACCGAGGGAAGGAGCAATGTCAAGCCATTACCTTAAAGAGTGGTACTGAGATCAACAAAGATGTTGGAGTCAAAACAGCTGCTGAGGAAGTTCCAAAAGAGACAGTTCCACAGATGGAAGAAAAAGAAGTAAAAGAAAAAGAAGCAAAGGAAAAAGAACCAGAACAAATCACTCCACCACCACCTTTTCCTCAGCGTCTTCAGAAAAGCAAAATGGACAAACAGTTTGCTCGTTTCTTGGAGATTTTCAAAAAGCTGCACATCAACATCCCATTTGCAGAAGCCTTGGAACAAATGCCCAGTTATGTCAAATTCATGAAAGACATCCTTTCACGAAAACGGAGATTGGGAGATTATGAGACAGTAGCTTTGACAGAAGAATGCAGCGCCATCATTCAGAGGAAGCTTCCCCCAAAGTTGAAAGATCCTGGCAGTTTCACAGTTCCATGTGTTGGTTTATTCTAAGGTCCCAAGATCAAATCAAGACATGAAATTATGTGTGAACACATCAACGGAGGTAGCGGAATACTCACATTGATCGGTTATGTCGATTTGGAGACGATTCAAGCCCAAAAACGCACTGCCTTTGTAAGCCCACTGCAGCAGCCCACTGCCTACAAAAACAGAAAATGGAGTGAAGAAATGGAGCTCCTAGCTCCGTTGGATGGATCCCGTCTCATGGTCGAACCTCCCTACCACCTTCGCAAGACTCGTAGTGTGCTAGCACTTGCGGTTTTCACCATGAAAACCCAACTCTTGGCTTCCCTTGCTCACGATTTTGTGATGAAAAACAGTGAGCAGTTTGCCCCATTTGGGCGTGAGAGAAGAGAGCATTTTTTAGAGAGAAAAAAGTGTTGTGTTAAGTTAAAATGATTTACCAAAAATCAATTTATATTTATGCCATAATTTTCATTAAATTAATAATAAAATTATGATACATAACATGCAATGGTTTAGAGTGTCAAACACTCAAACTCCATGCAATGACATTGAGTGCTATGTACACAATCTACATGCAATGCATTAGAATGACATGTGTCATGTGGGCCCCACACGTTTCCAAATGAAAGTGGGCCCACGTGCACTCACGCGTTCGGGTTCGATATTTCCGAAATACCGAGCTTACGTCGCGACGTTAATTCAATCGAATTTAAATAAATAATTGCGCCTAGCGAAATTATTATTTACGTCGCTAACGAATTAATTCTAAATTAACTCGTTTGCCCGAATTAAAATCTAATTTTAATTCCGCGTCGAAATCTAATTTCATTTAATATATCGAATATATTAATTCATCGATCAATTCCAAATTAATCGTTCTCTCTCTTTAGACGACATTTTATCCCTGATAAAATATCTCCGTTATTAATCCTAGATTAATTTTCTCTCTCTCTTCTATTATAATCCCAGATTATTCAAGAGTGCGAGTTGTGCGTCATCGGTGGATTATCGGGAAGCGACCCATGAGATCCCCGGATAAGTTGGCAGTAAATGCGGTCGTCGGAGTGCCCGAATCACGTACGTACCAAGTACTACGTTCTACCGATTTACGAGACAAGGTCGACTCCTAGCAAAGCACCAAGTCTACCAAGTTCTCCGGACATATTCATCAAAGAATATCAAAGATCTGTATCAAGCGTAGTATACTAATGTATTGTGTATATCGGTCCAGTATCGGATGGTCACATGCTAGGCCTGGGGCTGGAGATGTGTCTGCCCCGTACGAAACATATATCGGACATCAAGCAGCTAGTCTCTTTAAATCAGACAATCCTGACCTAGTCATATTGTCCCGACGGTTGCAACCTTTTATAGAGTACTAGTTCTGTGTCCTGCGTGATCATCACCTCCATATGTCTGAAGCGATACTTCCATCTTGACATCACATCCAGTACACTACGATTCTCGATAACCCAGAAGAGGTGTACACAGAACCGGTTAGGGTCCCCAACCACCAAAACCAAAGTTTACCGATTGTCGTAAGTACTAGCGATGTAAGTCTCAGGTTAAGACCATATACCCTACTACCCTGATGCGGCCTCCCATAGACACGCAGACATACTACCAATGGGATTCCGCGGGGTCTATCCAGAGCGAAGCTGTTTCCCGTACCATCGGTGAAACACGACCTCCTATCGCACTTGCACAAGTATCCAATACTTTATATATGAGAACTATGCCGTTGTGCCCTCACAACGCGCTCAAGTGCAATACTAGCCTATTCCGCATTATCGATGTCCAGTCTCGATAATACTACGGCTAGGGATATTTGATGATTAAATTCGGGGACTGATACTGTCTCATATCATTCTCAGTCCAGGTACTAATCATAGGGACCTCTCTTCATTTATATTTTATGGTGATCTAATCACAAATGATGAGAGTGCAATTTCTTTGTCACATAGTTAATTTGCTACAACAACACAATGATCTGTGCAAATAGTGACGCTATGGGTCATAATGTCCAACAATCTCCCACTTGGCACGTAGCGAGTCACTCAAGTGTCCTACACCTGAACTATGTACGGTTCGCTCAAATTGCTGAGGAAAGGTTTTCGTCAGCGGATTTGTTCGATTATCGTTTGACGCGATTTATACGATCATCACACATCGCCACGATGTATGATCCGAACGAATCAGATGATGTAGAAGTATATATCTGGATCGTCGATGAGACCTTTAATTCCTTAGCCTGTGCTGACGCCTAGCTCAGCTGCTAACAGAACTATATCTAATCTAATTAGACTTACTTTCGACCCAAAAGACTTCTATTGCTGCCTCAGCTGCAGCAATAATCCGCATTTGTTGTTTATTCGGCAACAGTTATCTTGCTTGGGAGATTTCCAGCTCACTGTCCCGTTATTCAAACTTTATAGTACCGCAATATTTAATCGTTTGGAAACTTGCTCCAGTGATCCCAGTCACTTCAAGTTCTCATTCTCCATAGTAAAAGATAGCATCTTTAGTTCTCAGAGATACTAACAGATGTTCTTAACTTCAATCCAGTGATTATCACTTGGATTGACCCCATTGTGACTCCATATGCTCGAAGCGTATGAGACACCAATACAAGTACATTTTAAATGTACAATTTCCTAGAGAGTGTTAACAACTCCAAATCTATCCCAGTAGATCTTTATTCTTGAATAAAGGTTGTTACTCCCCAGAATTCTACGGAGAATTTCTATGAAAGAATATTTATGAAAGCCAAGCTTTCACCAATAGCCATATGGGAATATGGGAATTTCACTGTCAGTGCGCTCTCCCACTAACCTCGTTATATACACAAGAATTATTTCGTTTTGAGTCAAATCATAACCATTATGATTATTTCAAAACGTCAGTTCCAAGAACCTTATGCTTGCATTGATCCAAACATGGATCGAATAACCCGCAAACCTTGTTTGTCGGTTATACAAAATCGTCAGGATGTTGTAAACATCCTCCAAAAGGTTTCCTTTTCAGGAAAGCGATTTTGATTTATAACTGACATATTTCATAAATGAAATATATAGTTATTTTCAAGCATTTTCAAAATGGATTTACCATGGCAACAGGTAAAAGGTTGAACCGTTATTAACACAATGTTGATAACGATACCTTTCCATCAAAAGCCTAGCTTTGTACGTTGGTATGTTGCCATCCATGTATGTCTTCCTTGAAGACGTTAAATGTACCATAGGCACAATGCCTTGTGGTACAACAACTAGTATCCAAATAGTTGTTATACATGGAATCCATTTCGGATTCATGGCACTTTGCCATAACAGAGAGTCGATACCTCGTATCACTTCCTCTAAACGTAGTCGGATGGTACACCACCATAAGATTGACATCATTATGGGGTGAGATCAGAAACCCATACCCTAGGTTGTTTTCTGACTCTATCCATTACGAAGTTCTTGTGTATTTGAAGATTAATGGTATAGTTTCATCATAGATGAACTATTTGTGTTCCATTACGGACTTCGTGCCTTGAACAGTATTACTCCGATTTTCATCGAGTATTACTATCCTCCCACTGACCACTGCATATCGGTATTCCTCTCAGGAAAAACCGCATGGTGAGCAACAATCACGTTGTTCTCATGTGAGATTTACAAGTACTATACTTAAGGTTTCCATTAGGATAACCTATATTGGCACTTATCCAATTTGGGTCCTTAGTTTGGTATCATCCAAACGCTATGCCTGGCATACCAAATTATCAGGAATGAGAAACCTCGTTTCTTCCCTGTTCATATCCTATATGATATCTGTCAAACAGATTTATATGGAACCTTATTCTAAATAAGTTTTGCACTGTTAATACATATCCTGTAGAAGGTAATAGTAGCTCAGAGCGACTCGTGATAAACCTTATCATGTCCAACAAAATTCGGTTTTAGTTCAGACACACCGTCTAACTGACGTGTATCGGGAGGAGTCCTCACATGAAAGAACACCGTACTCTTTTATTATATATGAACTTACTGCTTAAGTATTTTCCATTTCGGTCTTACCGTGGCGGAATAACACTATAGCCGATCTGTTTGTTTTCTCTTCGTGTCGAAACTTCAAAAGTTTTCGATCTGTGTTCTTCAAAAGAAACACATAACTACAACGTGATGCTACATCCGTTATGTTAGACAGTAATGACCCATAGCGTCACTATTTTGTAAATGATATTGTATTATTGTACAAAATTAACTATGTAGTAATGAAATTGCCTTTTACCGTTTTGTAATTTATTTACTTAGA
>SKCR01036057.1:0-32429 GCA_019454045.1 Zanthoxylum bungeanum
CTACTGGTCAGGGTCTGATTTCAGAGGCTACTGGTTAGGTTTTGATTTCAGAGGCTGTTTTTCAGGGTTTGATTTCAGAGGCTACTGGTCAGGGTCTGATTTCAGAGGCTACTGGTCAGGGTCTGATTTCAGGGTCTGAATTCAGAGGCTAAGTTTCAGGGTCTGATTTCAAGGTCTGAATTCATAGGCTAAGTTTCAGGGTCTGATTTCAGAATCTGATTTCAGAGGTTAAGTTTCAGGGTCTGATTTCAGAGTCTGAATCTGATGGTTTATTTTTTTTTCACACTTCACTAGGGTTTTAGAAACGAATCACACAGCCGCCAAAGAACATGCTTATTTCTTCAACATATGCTAAAGAACATAATGTATATGACGAACTATATGAAGAACACAACAAAACCCATATCCATAAATAAACAAAGATTACGGACTGATATGAAGAACAACAACAAAAACCCAGAACTGGAACATGATAAAAAGATGAACTGATATGCAGAACACAACAAAACCAGATCCATAAATAAACAAAACGAAAACAGAAACAAGATCCAACAAGAACTGAAATGAAAATAACAAAGAACGAAAATAAAAATAGAATCAAACAAAAAGTAAAGATAGGAAAATCAGACCTTGGAACCCTGAGCTCTGATACCAAATGACAAGAAACCCACTTGGATTCGAAATCCAAGCAAACCCCAAGCAATGGACAGAACCCTAAGAACCGCGAATTTGATTTTGTAAGAACAAAACCCTTCCAAGGCCACAAAGAAGACCCACAAAGAACTTGCCCTTGAGAACCTTTAAGATGATTCCTTGTAGTGTTTTGCTAGCAATGGAGATGCCACTAAGCTTGCTAAACTTAGATAAGTCGATTTTAACTTGAAAAGGGGAATCCCTCCCTTAAAAGAATTTGTGACATGAGTCCAACCACACTAGAGACATTACAGGATGCAGCTAACAACTTGGAGGAACCCATGCAGTTGCCAACAGGTCCAATCACACGCCAAAGAGCAAAGAAGATCAGAGAGGCCTTTGCGGGACTAGCTTAGAGCTATGTGACCAGTTGCAGCAACCAAGTCAAGTGCACACCAGAGACACATATGGGCATAACCAGAGAGGTCCCCAAGCTATTTCATTTGACCCAGATCAGCTCAGACTGAAGCATAGCAGAGCAGCTTCAGCACCAACACCCATTTGACCTGATTTCACCCATTTTGGGACTATGTTGAATTCAGCCAAATGGAGGCATTTTTGTCATTTGTGCTCGAAATTTTGAGTTTATTTATGATGTAATAAGCATGGTCAACTATGCCATTAGGCTTAATTATGCTTAGATCTCTACTTAGCCGGAAGCACGTCAATTTACTATAGCATGTAAGCACCTCAATTAGCTTAAGTGAGATTAGATTCTAATCTTTGTTTTAAGTTTATTTATGTGCAAAAGGACCTTAATGGTCGTGGTTGAGGTGCTTGACTTAGGGCTTTTGGTAATTTTAGCTCTAGGGTCATTTTAGTCTTTTTACTCTCTTGTAACCCTTATTATATGACTCTTCTTTGTATTTTGGAGACAACGAACGTAATATACAACATTTGAAAGAGAGAAAAGCTTGAGATTTCCATGGCTTTGGCCGAAACCTTGTTGAGGGAGGGATTCACCTTTTCAAGTTCAAATTGACTTATCTAAGCTTGGCAACTTAGTGGCGTCTCCATTGCTAGCAAAATACAATCTGATTTCATGCTTTTGGTTATCATGGACGTGAGTTTCAAGGTGGTTAGGGGGTGATGTTGGTTGGGTTTTGTTCCTACAAAATAAGTATTCAAAGTTCTTGGGGGTTTGCTTGGTTTCCAACCCAAGTGAGTTCTTGTCATTTGGTATCATGAGCTTAGGGTTCTGAGGTCTGATTTCCTATCCTTTGTGTTGTTTAATCTTGTATTCATCTTTGTTCTTTGTTGATTTAGTTTCGGCATCAAGGTTTTACTTCCACCTTGATTCGGCCATTGTAGGATCTTGTTGTTTCTTGCTGATTCTTGTTGATTTCTGATCAAAATAGCATGAATAACATTCTTCCCTTGAGTGTTTTTGATTGATCATGAGTATTTCTTTGAGTTAATCTTTGGCTACTTAGGTCAAAATTGGGGCTTTTGTGTTCTTTGCATGAATCAAATGTTTAGTTGTTAATTTTATGTTACTAGGACGTGTTTAACATTGTTATTAAGTTATTAGTGTAAAAAATCCAAAAAAAAAAAAGAATCAGATCAGATTCGACCTAGTGAGATTTATTGATATATCTTATCTTGTTATTGTTGAATACATGCAATTAGTGTTGTTTCCATAGGTATTATTCATATCAACTTTGCAAAAAATCAGAATTGACATCATTCATCTTGGTATTTACGTGAGCTTACTTTTTTTTTGGATAAGGTAAGTATTATAACCAAAAGAAAACTATACAAGAGCAAAGGGGCATCCCCCAGGATCTAGAGAGGACATGCCCTCCTAGAAGAAAGCCAAACGGCTACAAGAGATCAACTAAAGATGTCATCGGGCAAGTGCCACGAAAGGTGAAGCCATTTATTGTCATAAGATGGAGTCACCTTACGTAAAGAACTAACACGATTCTGAACATCAAAAACAATATCATATAGAAGAACAGAAACTGGCCTAAGAGGCATATCATGAGTGCGAGCATTCCTCTCCCTCCATATATGGTAAACTGACGCTGCAAAGGACAGACGAACCAGAAGATGATATAAAGAGGCACCGGAGAACTGACAAAGCCACTCAACAGTTTGGCGCCAATCTCGACAGCTCCAATCTAATCCACACATGGCTAGCACAGACGACCAAACCCTCGATGAAAAGAGGCACTGAAATATCACTTGCTACCTCTTGAAATATTGTTATTATAAGTGAAGAGGCAAGAAATTCATCATTAGCTTGACATGGGAACTTGTGTGTAATCATTTGTTTCTAAGGTGCTTGAAGAGGCAAGTAGCTGCATCACCTAGTTGCTTGCAAAAACTATTTACTTAGCTTGTAATTTGACTTGGCTGAATTAGAAATTGAGTTAGTTACATTGTAACTAGATCATTTATACTCATTTGCAAGTTGAAAGGTAGACATTACCACATTGCCAAATTGATTATATGAGTTACATTGTCATTTGAGTTGTATTTACATGTATTGCAAGTGCTAAGGATATAACTTGAAAATTACCGAATGTGGTAATCTTGTTATTTGCATTGTATTTCATTTGCTTTGTATACACTTTGAGTGTGAGAGACAAAAGAAAAGAGTGAAAAAAAGAGTTAAAAAAAAGAGAAAAAAAAAGAAAAGAAAAGAGTGAGACAAAAACAATAGCGAGTGATCACAAGATTGGCTAAGTGTCACATTGAGTGCTTGCTTGTTTGTTTGTGCATTTAGCTAACTCGTCTTTTTTCTTATTATGTGCACTCTAGCTTAAGTCTCTTTGATTGAGTATTCGTGATTACTATTCTCATTCGCATTATTCCATCTGCCCTATATACATTATTGGTTCTTTGTGTTTCATGCTAGCTTGAGGACTACACTTGGTTGTGTATTCTTGAACTGAGTTTGATTTGCATTTGAATTGAGGAAGAACTCAAGAGTGGTAAAAGGCAGTGAGTGTGAGCACAGTATCAGGTAAAAGCCAATAGAGTGTAAACACGTAAGATTGTGAGGATTTACATATTTGTTTTGCTTTTTATTATTTCTAATCTGTTTGTTTAGTGTTGAGATGGCAGGTCAAAGTTTAACCATTGATGATAAGATCGAGGTTTTGGATACTTTCAAAAGTGATATCCAAGATATTATGAGTGATTATAGGAGATCTTATGAGAAATGGAAAAAGACTTGGAAGGTAACTAAATATGCAGTGAATGAAGAGAGTACTCAACAACCAAAAGCTATTGAAGTTATGTGTAATGAAGTGAGAAGCACTTGTGATGTTGAGTGCATAGCGAATGAAAACACTTGTGAGGCCTTGAATGTTGTGACTTGTGTTATAAGTGACATGGTGAGTGAAAATGCTTATGAGACCATGAGCATTGAGGGAGTAAACACTTTTGAGGTAATGTGCTTTGAGGTTGAAAAACATAGTGAAACTGAGCAGGTGTGTGAGGAGGTCTTTGCAAGTATGGTTGAGATAGTGGCCATGAGTGATGATGAAGCTGTGAGAGCTGGTGTTGATTATTATTCTAATTCTTTAACTCCTATGGATTTATTATCTTTGATTCTTTAATTAGGAGTATGAATGATAAGGGAAAGGCAGAGTTGGTGAGAATAATAGGTTTCCAACGCATTGTGTTTGACCCCGGCAATTGGGTGTGGCTTTATATGCAAGAGGAAAAGATCCAAGCTACAATCGAGAGGAGATGGACCTTTTCAAGTCTTGGAAAGGATCAATGAAAATGCATATAACCTGGAATTGCAAGGTAAGTACAATGTATCTGCTACTTTTAATGTTTCTAACTTAACTCATTCTGATGCAGGTTCAGATTCGAGGTCGAATCCTTTTCAACAAGGAGGGAATGACATGAGTCCAACCACACCAGAGACATTACAGGATGCAGCTAACAACTTGGAGGAACCCATGCAGTTGCCAACAGGTCCAATCACACGCCAAAGAGCAAAGAAGATCAGAGAGGCCTTTGCGGGACTAGCTCAGAGCTATGTGACCAGTTGCAGCAACCAAGTCAAGTGCACACCAGAGACACATATGGGCATAACCATAGAGGTCCCCAACCTATTTCATTTGACCCAGATCAGCTCAGACTGAAGCATAGCAGAGCAGCTTCAGCACCAGCACCCTTTTGACCCGATTTCACCCATTTTGGGACTATGTTGAATTCGGCCAAATGGAGGCATTTTTTTCATTTGTGCTCGAAATTTTGAGTTTATTATGATGTAATAAGCATGGTTGACTATGCCATTAGGCTTAATTATGCTTAGATCTGTACTTAGCCGGAAGCACGTCAATTTACTACAGCATGTAAGCACCTCAATTAGCTTAAGTGAGATTAGCTTCTAATCTTTGTTTTAAGTTTATTTAGGTGCAAAAGGACCTTAATGGTCGTGGTTGAGGTGCTTGACTTAGGGCTTTTGGTAATTTTAGCTCTAGGGTCATTTTAGTCTTTTTACTTCTTGTAACCCTTATTATATGACTCTTCTTTGTATTTTGGAGACAACCAACGTAATATACAACATTTGAAAGAGAGAAAAGCTTGAGCTTTCCATGGCTATGGCCAAAACCTTGTTGAGGGAGGGATTCCCCTTTTCAAGTTCAAATTGACTTATCTAAGCTTGGCAACTTAGTGGCGTCTCCATTGCTAGCAAAATACAATCTGATTTCATGCTTGTGGTTATCATGGACGTGAGTTTCATGGTGGTTAGGGGCTGATCTTGGTTGGGTTTTGTTCCTACAAAATCATTATTCAAAGTTCTTGGGGTTTTGAGAAAGATGCTTGGGGGTTTGCTTGGTTTCCAACCCAAGTGAGTTCTTGTCAATTTGGCCATAGCTAAAAAGCATAAAGTTGTAATATTCTCTCAAATTCATTGATTGTTTTCAAAATGAAAAAGAAAGAAAGCTTAAATGGTGTTACAAAGAGAAACCCTAAAGGCATAAAGACAACAATGCCCCTAAAGGCTAAATTACAAAAATACCAAAGTCTTCAAGTCTTCAAAGGCATGTGAAGCTTCATTCAAAACTGATTTGGGCCAAGTGAAGTGGCTTTGGGCCCTCTCTATTGAAGCCCACATGCGTCTCTATTTGTTTGTTGCAATCGGCCATAAAACTCTGAACTAATCCCGCCATTGCTTCTCTGAGTCTTTTGGTCCTCTGCCTCGTAATTGGCCCTTCTGGTACTTGTAATGGGTCTTTTTCTTTGTTGTCGGCCTGGATCATGTCATCGGAGAATGAACCTGCTTATTAAACCACATAAAGTGACAGCCAAAAAACTGAAGATCATCCAAATCAGCTTGGCCCAATCAATAACCCAAGTCTTCCTTCCAAGAAGGCCACGACAAAGAACCGCCACTATGCTCAAAAGTAGAACGAATAGCATTGAAATCACCCATAACTAACCATAGAAAAGCATCAAAATCATTACCATTAGCAAGCAAATCAGCACAAAGCTCCCGACGCCTCTCATAATCACACTCACCATAGACCACAGAACCACACACTCCAAAGAGAAGAAACATGTGAAACACGATAGTGTATAGCTTGAGGAGAAGAGTGAATAATGCTCACATCAACATCACTAGGATTCCAACAAACCCAAATTCGACCAAATGGAAGAACATCAGGATGGCAAAAAAATTCCAAGAAGGTATATAAACTCGAGAACACTCACAAAATTAATATCCTTCACCTTAGTTTCAATTAAATCACACAAAGAAAGTTTCTCATCACGAAAGAATCTCCTAACTTCAGCTTGTTTCATAGAGTTATTGAGACCCCCAGATATTCCGACAACCAAAATTCATTAAAAAAAAGACAAAGAGGGAGAAACCCACCCAAGCAAATCATCGTCGTCTGCCCCTTTTTGAGGATTGACGTTTCAGACCGTTCTTACCACCAGAGCCCCTCTTAGGCTTGCTACCATTATCCAGCTTCTTTTTTTTTGATAAGGTAAGTATTTATTAACAAAAATGGACAAAAGCATATGGGCATACCCCAGACAGCTAGGAGACAGGCCCTCCTAGCAACAAAGACAAAAGCTAAAAAGGCAAAACCCAGACAACTAGAGAGGACATGCCCTCCTAGTAAATCCAAAAACACAAAACACACCATCAGAAAATGTCAGCAGGCAAATGCCAAGAGAGGTGAAGCCATTTATTATCATAAGATGGTTTCACATTCCGTAATAAACTGGCACGAGTCCGGACAGTAAACACAATATCATAAAAAATAACACTGGCAAGGCGAGAGGTCACATCATGCATGCAGGCATTCCTCTACCTCCAGATGTAGTAAACTGAAGCAGCAAACGAAAGCCGAACAAGAAAATGACACAATGAGGCATCGGTGAACTGATGCATCCACTTAACAGCCTGCAGCCAATCCTGGAAACTCCAATCTAACCACACAAGCCAGTACAGTAGTCCCAAACCCGAGAAAGAAAGAGCATTGGAAGAAAAGGTGATCAATATCCTCACTTGAACAACCACAAAGGACGCATCACGAGCATGAAGAGATACCGAAACCATAAGACATCATGGGTACAGACCACCCTGAATAGTCAACAAAGCAGAAAAGAGTGACGTGGAATAGCTTTACTAACCAAATAATCTGTGGGCCAAGCGAACCAAAGTTGCCCCTCAACCTCATCGCTTTCCATGTGTTAGACACATAAAAGAAAACATTCTTTACTGTCGACCCCATCCCAACCAACTTACATCATCCCTCAAACAAGAAAGGTCCTGAAGAGGGGACCATATCCAGCTCAACAAGGTCTGATTTAACTACAGGGCCAGCGCCACGGAGTCAGAGATAATAGAAGCAAACTGTAGCCATCATAATCAAGCCAGAGTCATAAATAACTCCTCACCCAACTTATCCCACATCGGACCACCCACGTATGGATTTATCAAACACTCAACGTCTTCTCACATTCCTAATCCGAATCATCATTCTTCGACGAGCCAAGAACGAAGCCTAGAACTTGTTAGACAGTTATGACCCATAGCGTCACTATTTTGTAAATGATATTGTATTATTGTACAAAATTAACTATGTAGTAATGAAATTGCCTTTTACCGTTTTGTAATTTATTTACTTTGATATAAATGGTAAGAGTCCCTATGATTAGTTCCGGATTGTGATGATATGAGACGGTATCAATCCATAAAGGTTTAATCATTAAATATCCCTAGTCGTAGTATTATCGAGATTGGACATCGATAATGCGGAATAGACTAGTACTGCACTGCACTTGTGCATGTTGTGAGGGCACAACGGCATAGTTCTCATATATTTAAGTATAGGATACTTATGCAAGTGCGGTAGGAGGTTGTGTTTTACCGATGGTACGGAAACAGCTTCGCTCTGGATAGACCCCGCGGAATCCCATTGGTAGTATGTCTGCGTGTCTATGGGAGTCCGCTTCAGGGTAGGTGCATATGATCTTAACCTGAGACTTGCATCGCTAGTACTTACGACAATCGGTAAACTTTAGTTTTGGTGGTCCAGGGCTTTAAACGGGTTCTGTGTACACCTCTTCTGGATTTATCGAGAATCGTAGTGTATTGGGTGTGATGTCAAGATGGAAGTATCACTTCAGACATATGGAGATGATGATCGCGAGGGATACAGAACTAGTACTCTATAATGGTTGCAACCATCGGGATAATATGACTAGGTCAGGATTATCCGATTCAAAGAGACTGGTTGCTTGATGTCCGATATGTGTATCGTACGGGGCAGACACATCATCCCAGCCCCAGCCTTACATGTGATCATCCGATACTGGTTCGATATACACTATACTACGGTATACTACGCCTGTTATAGATCTTATATTCCAATAAGAATATTTCTGGAGAATTGGGTAGGCATGGCGTTTTGCTAGAGGCTAACCTTGTCTTGTAAATCGGTAAAAACGTAGTACTTGGTACGTACGTGTTCGATAATCTGACGGCCGTATTTACTGCCAACATATCCAGAGATCTCTTGGGTCGCTTCCCGAAGATTCACCAATGACGTATGATTCAAACTCGATTAATCTTGGATTAATTACGGAGAGACTTTATCTTGGATAAAGTACTATACATAGAGAGAGAACGATTAATTTGGAATTAATCGTAAAAATATTATATTCGATATAATAATCGAAATTCGATTTCGACGCGAAATTAAAATTAGATTTTAATTCGGGCAAACGAGTTAATTTAGAATTAATTCGTTAGCGACGTAAATAATAATTTCGCTAGGCGCAATTATTTATTTAAATTCGATTTAATTAACGTCGCGACGTAAGTTCGGTATTTCGGAAATATCGAACCCGAACGCGTGAGTGCACGTGGGCCCACTTTCATTTGGAAACGTGTGGGGCCCACATGACACATGTCATTTATGCATTATTTAATTGTTAATACATTGCATGGTGATAGTGTACAATACACTCAATGGTTTTGCATGGAGTTTGAGTGTTTGACACTCTAAGCCATTGCATGATTTGTGTCATAAGTTTATTATTAATTTAATAAATATTATGGCATAAATATAAATTGATTTTTTTGTAACAAAAATCATAACACTCCTCTCTCTCACATTGCCGAAACTACATGCAGTTTTGGGCTCTCCATTTCTTCAATTTTTGTGGCAAGATTTGAAGAAGTTGTGCATTCAAAATCACAACAAAGGCTAGCACCTTCAAGGGATCATACATAGGTGATATGGGAAACTAATCCTTGAGCTTGGAAGGATCAAACTCGACTTGGAGTCCCTCTTTTCTTCTTGGCCGAGAGCTTCACTGCACAAGGGAGGAGTTTTCGCATCATCTAAGCATCCATTTTCAAGTATTGTGAGTATGATTCCGCCATACTTCAATTAATTCATTCATGTATTTATATATTTGCTTGTTCTTGTTGATCTTGGGGCTTGGTATTATTTTCCAACAATGGTATCATTGAGCTTAAAGAGCATGCAAATATATTAGGATGTTATTTGGGGAAAATTGTATGAAGCATGATTTGATGAGTTTGCTTGATTAAATATGCTTAGATGTATGTTATTTAGATTATACATCATCATCAATTTCATGGAAAATAAATTGGATTAATTTTTCCAACCCAATGAGGCTTGGCCGAATACATGCAAGCATATGGACTAGATGATTTTTTAATTTTAAGACATTAGATGACTTGAAACAATATGGAATGATGATTTGTAACTCGATTGGATTGAAAACGAAATCGGAACCATTTTAATCACCTTGGCCGAATGCTTGATGGAGGATTAGGGACTTGATTTTTTGATTAAATAATGTTGGACATATATTTAAGATAAAAATATGATTAATGGATTAATTTGATATTTTGGGAATATTGATTTAAAGGATTAATCATGATAATACACTTTAATTAATTAAGTTATAAAATTTGGAATTTTAAAATTTGGTTAGTTGGGCTTAATTTTGAATTGGGCCTAAAACTATTATATTTGGACATAATGGGCTTGGTTGGGCCAAGTAGATTTGGACCATTTGGATTGGATCCAAAATGGGCCTAAATCACACCATTTAAGCCCAAATGTAATAAATGGGCTTTTATGTTTAATTGGGCCTTATGGGCTTGATATTGATTTTATGGCATATGAGGGTGATTCCTTATTGGGCTTGGTAATTGGGTTTGACCCATACATTGACCAAAACCCAAGCCTAAAGAAATCAATTGAAAGCCCATCGGACTTTAATTAAACGGACATTAGATGTTAGTTGGGCTTTGAGACCCGATTGTATTAGATTTGGAATCTAAGTTATAAAAGCACAATAAAAGTGTAAATATTTAATTTAGAATTAAATAATAGGATTAGTATTGAATACGACTTAAATTGGATTTAACGAGTAGTTCGATATAATTCGTGAATTCATACTATAAGTATTTATTCTCAAATTGAGTTGGACTCGCGCAAATGCAAACAATTGTTTGAACATTGTATTGTCACCTAATTAAAGACTAATTAATTGGATTTGATTGGTTGTATAACATGCCTTGAATGAATGAATGTGGATGTGATGTATGAATAGTGTATATCGGATGGATATTAGAAGGGAAGGGTAATTTTAGAAATTATTGTAAATTTAGAATTTATAAATTGGACCTGCGTGTCCAGCCTTTCTCTTATTGTCTCTTTGTATTCTCTTCTCACCTAATTCCCCTCAATGTAAATGAGGTTTCTCTTATTGTATTATGTAATTGGGTAAGAGTAGAATAGTGCTAGCGGGAGAGGAAAGGGAGTGATTTGTTCTAGGAACAAGTTGTTGTTCATATCCATCCGTATATCGCTATTACTTTACTTTACGCGCTTTATGATGTTTTAGAAGCATGCTTAAGGGTGTATGATGATGAGACCTAACAAAGATAAATTAATTGGTTGCCAATTACGCGAAAAATCCCTCAAACAATATTAAGCGATTTTCCTTCCGTTGAATGATTCTTTCTCAAGATCCGAAATTGGCATTGGTTTGTTGGCCAAAGTCAAGACCTTTGTCAATTGAGGATGTGTTTGAATCATGAGAGTTTTGTTCCACATCGGTGTCCTGTCCAAGTTGTGATTTGTTGGCCAAAGTCAAGATCACTTCTTGTCCATCGACATTGATTACGAAACTTTCCTCGTCAATGGGTCCCGCTTAACTGGAATCATTAGGTTTGTTGTGCCAAAGCCAAGGCTTAGTTGATTCAGAGGAAATGGTTAGGAAAATGTATTGGATGCATTGACATATGTATATGTTTCGGACTTAGATGTCCACCTACCGGATCTAGGAATTGGATGGGATCCAATTGATCTTCGAGATCTACCTAGTTAAATATCATACAATTTGTTGGCCAAAGTCAAGGTTGTGTGTTATTTAACGGGATCCTAGCCCACTAGGAAATTGGATTTCCCGAGTACTCAACAGAGGGTTAGAGACTTGCAGAAAATAGTGGGAGGCTAGTATTGAATTTGCAATTATCGTTCAGATACTTAGCTTTACGCGCTTACACAACTTATTTCGTCAATATTTACACATTAGTTGGACTAATACAATGTTATTTTTTTATGTAACAGTTTGACTGTACCCACATATCGTTAACTAGATAATTAGATTATCGTAGTTAAGATGGCAAACAAGGGAAATGTCCGTGACATAATCATGGGTGATAATGTGTTCAAGGGCACCAACTTCGCCGACTGGGAAATGAACCTAAGGATAGTCCTTGGGGCGGAGAGGATACTGTATACGATACAAAAACCTCTCGGGCCTAAGCCCACTGAGCCACTTGAGCTGGAGTTATGGAAAACTCACAGTGATGATTGTGACACGGCTCAGTCGATCATGCTTGCTTCAATGACTCAACACTTTCGCCGCCAGAATAGGGACTTGGATCCTTATAATATGATGGCAAGATTGCAAGATCTTCACCGCACTAATAAGCGGATGGCGAGGTACGAGTTAGTGAAGAAAATCTTTCGCTCCCGTATGACTGATGGTAGTTCTGTTGAGGTCCATGGGACTCAAATGATAGCCGATATTGATGAATTGGCTAATATGGGTATAGTCTTGGAGGCTGAGCTGTCTATAGATGTACTTCTACAGTCACTACCCGATACTTGGAAACAGATTGTCATCAACTACAAATTGATGAATTCGGATGATACTCTTGGAGAGTTATTATCGATTCTCAAGGAGTCAGAGAAAGAGCTTCTGAAAGGCAACAAGCGCGAGGCGCACTTTGCATCAACATCTCAAACGCCGAAAGCTGGGCTCAAGGCAACTGGGGGTGTTAAGAAGAAAAAGCATAGAAACAAAGGCAAGGCCAAGTCAACAAAGGCTTCTGGGAAGCCAAGGGACAAGTCTCAAGATGTTTGCCTGAAATGCGGCAAGAAAGGTCACTGGAAGCGTGACTGCCGCATGAACAAGGGACACAAGGAGGACATACAGGCGGGCAAGGCACCGGCCTCAGGTATGTTTGTTATTGAGATAAATATGACTACTTCTAGTCTTAATAAAAATTGGATTTTTGATTCTGGCTGTGGTTCTCATATTTGTACTGATGTGCAGGATCTGCATGATAGCAGGAGACTGGCTTCGGGGGAGGTAGATCTACGAGTTGGAAATGGAACTTCTGTTGCTGTTTTGGCCGTAGGCACTTTTGTTTTGGAACTGCCCTCGGGGCATGTACTTAAACTAAATGACTGTTATTTTGTTCCTAGTTTAACTAGGAATATTATTTCTGTATCTTTGTTAACCCAGTATGGGTACACTTTTGTATTTAAAACACCAGGTGTTATTTATATAAAGATGATGCAGAAATTTGCACTGCCGATGCAAATAATGGTCTTTATATTTTGAATATAAATAAATCTCCAAAACGTAAAATAACAAACAAAAGGCTCAAAATGAGTAATCCAAAGGAAGAAACTTATTTGTGGCATTGTCGTCTGGGACACATCAACAAGACTCGCATATCCACACTTTCGAAGAGTGGGTACTTGGACGGATTTGATCCAAATTCATATGACGTCTGCGAATCTTGTTTATTAGGCAAAATGCCTAAATCACCTTTTAGTGGTAAAGGTGAACGCGCCACTGAACTGTTAGCCCTCGTTCATAGTGACGTTTGTGGGCCCATGTCTAGCCAGGCTAGAGGTGGATATCGATACTTCGTAACCTTTACGGATGATGCATCGCGTTATGGTTATGTGTATCTAATGATGCACAAGTCGGAAACTTTTGAGAAATTCAAAGAGTTTCGACGCGAAGTTGAAAAACAAACAGGCAAGAGTATTAAGACATTACGGTCGGACCGTGGTGGCGAATACTTAAGTAATGAGTTTCAAGATTACTTGAAAGAATATGGTATTCTTTCACAATGGACTCCTCCTGGAACACCACAATTAAATGGTGTGTCTGAACGGAGAAACCGTACCTTGCTTGACATGGTAAGGTCGATGATGAGTCGCACTGAGCTACCTATATCCTTCTGGGGACATGCATTAGAAAGTGCAATTCTTATTTTGAATAGGGTTCCGTCAAAGTCTGTTGAACAGACTCCGTATGAGATATGGACAGGAAAGAAACCAGGTTTCTCATTCCTGAAGATTTGGGGTTGCTGGGCATACGTCAAACGTTTGGAAGGTACCAAACTTGAACCCAAATCAGATAAATGCCTATTTGTTGGATATCCTAGGGAAACCAAAGGATATTACTTCTATTACCCACAAGAGAACAAAGTATTTGTTGCTCTACATGCGGTTTTCCTTGAGAAGGAATTCCTAAATGCAGTGTTTAGTGGGAGGAAAGTAGAACTCGATGAAAGTCGTAGTGATACTGTTCCTGGCAATGAATCGAGAACGGAACATGAACAGTCCATCCAGGATGAGACTGAACCACAATCTTCAATTACACAAGGACTACGTAGGTCGGAGAGAGTCAGGGTAATACCTGAGAGGTATGGATTCCTGATCTCACCTCATGTAGATATTAATCTTATTGAGGATACTGAACCGGCTACGTATGAGGAAGCGATACAAGGTATCGAATCCACTTTATGGCAAGAGGCCATGAAGGCCGAAATGGATTCCATGTATACCAACCAAGTTTGGACACTAGTTGATGCACCAGAAGGCGTAAAGCCTATTGGATGCAAATGGGTCTTCAAGAAGAAGACCGACATGGATGGCAACGTACAAACGTACAAAGCTAGGCTCGTAGCGAAGGGGTATCGTCAACAACTTGGAGTTGATTATGACGAAACTTTCTCACCCGTTGCCATGATTAAATCCATTCGGATAATGCTTGCGATAGCTGCATATTACGATTACGAAATATGGCAGATGGACGTTAAAACCGCTTTCCTTAACGGAAACCTGTTGGAGGATGTTTATATGCAACAACCTGACGGTTTTATCGCACCAAGACTTGCAAACAAGGTTTGTAAGTTAAATCGGTCCATTTATGGACTGAAGCAAGCATCGAGGTCATGGAACCAACGTTTTGATGAGGTCATAAAAGAATATGATTTCATTCAAAACGTAGATGATCCTTGTGTATATAAGAAGGTTAGTGGGAGTGCACTGACTTTTATTGTCCTTTATGTCGACGATGTATTGCTTATAGGCAATGACATTCCCATGTTAACGTCGGTGAAAGCTTGGCTTTCATTGAAATTCTCCATGAAAGATCTGGGAGAAGCAGCTTTTATTCTAGGAATAAAGATCTACAGGGATAGATCTAGAAGGCTACTTGGACTCTCCCAGAGTACATATATTGATAAAGTGTTGAAGAGATTCAACATGGATCAGTCCAAGAGGGGACTGTTGCCAACATCACATGGCGTCTATCTATCTAGGGACATGTGTCCTAAAACACAAGATGAGAGAGACAACATGAGTCGGACTCCGTTCGCCTCGGCAGTTGGATCGATCATGTATGCCATGATATGTACACGACCTGATGTGTCCTATGCTTTGAGCATGTGTAGTCGATATCAGGCCGATCCAGGAAAGGATCACTGGATGGCGGTTAAGAGTATCCTTAGGTATCTTAAGAGAACTAAGGATGTTTTCTTAATCTATGGAGATGGAGAACTTGAGGTATCTGGGTATACCGATGCAAGTTTCCAAACCGACAGAGACGACTTCAAGTCGCAAACCGGGTACATATTTTGCTTGAATAACGGAGCAGTGAGCTGGAAATCTTCCAAGCAAGATACTGTTGCCGATTCAACAACTGAAGCGGAGTACATTGCAGCAGCTGAAGCAGCAAAGGAAGCGGTTTGGATCCGAAAATTCCTAGTTGGATTAGGAGTAGTTCCATTAGCAGCTGAGCCCGTTTTATTGTATTGTGACAATAGCGGGGCCATAGCGCAGGCTAAGGAACCAAGGTCTCATCAACGATCCAAACATGTTCTTCGACGATTCCATCTGATTCGAGAGATCATACATCGTGGCGATGTGAAGATCGAAAAGATCGCATCAGAGGACAACATTGCAGATCCGCTGACGAAAATAATTCCTCGGGAAAAGTTTGAGCGACACATACATAGTTCAGGTATTAGATGCTTGAGTGACTGGCTATAGGCCAAGTGGGAGATTGTTAGACAGTTATGACCCATAGCGTCACTATTTTGTAAATGATATTGTATTATTGTACAAAATTAACTATGTAGTAATGAAATTGCCTTTTACCGTTTTGTAATTTATTTACTTTGATATAAATGGTAAGAGTCCCTATGATTAGTTCCGGATTGTGATGATATGAGACGGTATCAATCCATAAAGGTTTAATCATTAAATATCCCTAGTCGTAGTATTATCGAGATTGGACATCGATAATGCGGAATAGACTAGTACTGCACTTGTGCATGTTGTGAGGGCACAACGGCATAGTTCTCATATATTTAAGTATAGGATACTTATGCAAGTGCGGTAGGAGGTTGTGTTTTACCGATGGTACGGAAAACAGCTTCGCTCTGGATAGACCCCGCGGAATCCCATTGGTAGTATGTCTGCGTGTCTATGGGAGTCCGCTTCAGGGTAGGTGCATATGATCTTAACCTGAGACTTGCATCGCTAGTACTTACGACAATCGGTAAACTTTAGTTTTGGTGGTCCAGGGCTTTAACGGGTTCTGTGTACACCTCTTCTGGTTTATCGAGAATCGTAGTGTATTGGGTGTGATGTCAAGATGGAAGTATCACTTCAGACATATGGAGATGATGATCGCGAGGGATACAGAACTAGTACTCTATAATGGTTGCAACCATCGGGATAATATGACTAGGTCAGGATTATCCGATTCAAAGAGACTGGTTGCTTGATGTCCGATATGTGTATCGTACGGGGCAGACACATCTCCAGCCCCAGGCCTTACATGTGATCATCCGATACTGGTTCGATATACACTATACTACGGTATACTACGCCTGTTATAGATCTTATATTCCAATAAGAATATTTCTGGAGAATTGGGTAGGCATGGCGTTTTGCTAGAGGCTAACCTTGTCTTGTAAATCGGTAAAAACGTAGTACTTGGTACGTACGTGTTCGGATAATCTGACGGCCGTATTTACTGCCAACATATCCAGAGATCTCTTGGGTCGCTTCCCGAAGATTCACCAATGACGTATGATTCAAACTCGATTAATCTTGGATTAATTACGGAGAGACTTTATCTTGGATAAAGTACTATACAAAGAGAGAGAACGATTAATTTGGAATTAATCGTAAAAATATTATATTCGATATAATAATCGAAATTCGATTTCGACGCGAAATTAAAATTAGATTTTAATTCGGGCAACGAGTTAATTTAGAATTAATTCGTTAGCGACGTAAATAATAATTTCGCTAGGCGCAATTATTTATTTAAATTCGATTTAATTAACGTCGCGACGTAAGTTCGGTATTTCGGAAATATCGAACCCGAACGCGTGAGTGCACGTGGGCCCACTTTCATTTGGAAACGTGTGGGGCCCACATGACACATGTCATTTTATGCATTATTTAATTGTTAATACATTGCATGGTGATAGTGTACAATACACTCAATGGTTTTGCATGGAGTTTGAGTGTTTGACACTCTAAGCCATTGCATGATTTGTGTCATAAGTTTATTATTAATTTAATAAATATTATGGCATAAATATAAATTGATTTTTTGTAACAAAAATCATTACACTCCTCTCTCTCTCACATTGCCGAAACTACATGCAGTTTTGGGCTCTCCATTTCTTCAATTTTTGTGGCAAGATTTGAAGAAGTTGTGCATTCAAAATCACAACAAAGGCTAGCACCTTCAAGGGATCATACATAGGTGATATGGGAAACTAATCCTTGAGCTTGGAAGGATCAAACTCGACTTGGAGTCCCTCTTTTCTTCTTGGCCGAGAGCTTCACTGCACAAGGGAGGAGTTTTCGCATCATCTAAGCATCCATTTTCAAGTATTGTGAGTATGATTCCGCCATACTTCAATTAATTCATTCATGTATTTATATATTTTGCTTGTTCTTGTTGATCTTGGGGCTTGGTAATTATTTCCAACAATCTTTTGCCAATCCAGAGCAATCTCCCAAGAGGCGACACCTCCAAAAGCTCCGACCCCCCCGAAGCAAGTAAACTGAACCCAAATCACCAGGAGGAGAATCTGACCAGAGCAAAGAAACCTTAAAGACATACAATAGCCGCTCTATTCCATGTTTGCCAACCTCTTAATCCCCAAACCCCCCCCCCCTCTTTCAAGGTAAACAAACAGTAACTCCAGGCCACTCCTCGCCCTTAATGAAGTAAGCCACTACCCTTCCAAGAAGAATCTGAGGTCGACTCACTTCTTAATAACAAACATAGAAGATGAATAAAGAAGACCAATAACTTGAATAGAAAAATAACACCTAATGAGCTGAGCCGACAGCAAACGAAATGATACTACTACTCCAACTCTTGGCACGTCTGACAATACGCTAACAATAAAGAAAAATCTGAAGCCCGTAGCTTGGTGAAATCAAAGGAACTCTCAAATAACGGACTGGGAGAAAACCCTCTTGAAGCCCAACAAATTAAAAAGCTGGTCCTTAAAAGAATGAGAGTAATCGGAGGAGAAAATATGACTCTTAGCAAGATCCGAGACCAATCCAGATAAACCCATAAACTGCCAGGTAATCCTTGATCAAATAGACCGAGGGAACATCCACCTTACAAAAGATCATAAGGTCATCTGCAAAACAAAGATGAGTGAGTCTGTCTTTAGAGCACCTCCAATGGAACTTAAAACCTCGATCATGAGTCATAGTCTGAAGTAAGCCGTAAAACTTCCATTGCCAAAACAAAAAGATAAGGAGACATAGGATCCCCTTGTCGCAACCACGGCCCTGAGAAAAAACCATTCAACTCCCCATTAATAGACACAGAAAACACAGTAGAGGTCATACACTCACGAATCTAGCCCACCATCCTTTCAGGAAAAAAAAAGTCCGTAAAACCTCAACCATAAATCCCAACAGATAGTATCATAAGCTTTCATCAAGTCAATCTTCAAAGCACATCTATCGGTTCCACCACTCCGATGGTAATTCTTTACCAATTCCTGGCAGAATAAATATTATCGCTAATATGCCGCCCCATAACAAACGCAGATTGATTAGAGCTGACCACTGAAGGAATGACAATCACAATCGATTACAAGCGGAATCTCGCTAAACCATCCTCAGAAAGATCCCTAATAGTCAGTGTGACAATATGAGTGCATTCACCCTCCTCCCTCTCATCCACAATCTCCATAACAACTTCCATATAAGTATAAACTAGCACAAAAGTAACTATCGGAACCAGGTTCAAACCATTAAAAGAGTACTCACCCAGAACAATAAAACTAACCCTAACAGCGATATCACCCGAAGTATCAACCCCACTCGGCTTAACAGGAGTAGCCAGAACCGCAACATTACCTCTCTTCTTCTTAGAAACTGAAATCCATTCACCCTTTCTATCCTTAAGTATAAATATGAAACAACTACAACCCTAGAATGAGTGGTGGTCTTAGGAACCCAGATCTATGAGGGCTTACTCTCCTCCCTATTGGGAGCATTCCTAGGGCAAGAGTTCAGTGAATGACCAAAAACCTCACAAGTAGTACACTTCACAGGAACCCATTCATATTCGGCCCTAACTTTTAACCACATACTATTAGAACATTGGAAGTAAAAGTTCTCAACCAGAGCCTCCCAAGCATCAATCTCAACACACACCCGAGCATAACTAAGCTGTTTCTTGGATAGGGTAATATGATTCGCATGGAGAGGGCATCCAACTGCACTAGCCACAAAACTAAGACCCTTAGCAGTCCATATTGAAACGGTAAATTGTATAGGGCGAACCCAACCAGAACTTTGTTGATGTCCTCCTTGGTCAAAGGTAAGCTCGGCTGCCAATGCTTGAGAACCAAAGGCCTATTAGCCATATGCCAATGAGCTCTGTCCAGAACCACACAAGCTTTTTGAAAGCTAGCAAATTTGAACAAAAAGAACCCATTGTTCGAATTCAAGACTCAACGCAAGCCAAACATACCCTAGATCTTATGAGCAATAGAATCAACAACTCGAAACAGGAGCCTCTTACCACAAAATAACCAACTAGAGTACATTGCCAAAACACACTGCCCTCTTCTGCCACCTCCAAAGGAGGACTCACCTTAACCTGTCCATCAACTACGTTAGGTTGAACAAAATGCAAGGCAACTATGTTAGAATTAGAAGTTGGGTCAAGATTATCAACACTACTAGAGCCATTCAACACATTTACAGAACTAAGGGTACCATCTACACCAAGACAAGGAGACTTGGACAGATTAGAAACCACCCTAATTACCGATTTACTACACTGACAGCCCCCCCCATTACTCCCCAACATCGAGCGCGCCGTCGTTTGAGCATTCAAACAAGCAGCTACACTTCTTTATCCAAAAAAAGCAGCAATACTAGGGGCAGCAACATTTGTATTATCAGACACACTTACTGCCCCGGCATCATTAGTAATATCTAATCACCAACGAAGCAATCAATCCCCCAGACCCATTCACCGGTGCAGAAATGACACGAATCCAGCCACTCAAGGAACATTAGATGTCACGGCCAGTAATATGGTAGAGCCTTTGCAAGTTCTAACATGGCCAATCACACGCCAGAAAGCTAAGAAGATCAGAGTCGTAATGGCGGGACTAGCACATAATGCCATGGCCGAGTGTGACAGACAACCCCATGGCATATTGGCGTCACATGAGGGCTTCAATTGAGTGGGTCCAAAGTTATTTCACATGGTCCAAGTCATTCTAGAAGACGAGCAATAGCCGATTTTGAAGATAGGACCATTTTGAAGAATTTGGCCATTTTATGCCTTATATGTAATTCAGCCAAATGATCTTGTATTTTGACATTTTGCTTGGCATGTTGATTCTAGTTAGGCTATTTGTAACTTATTTAGCTAGATCATTTGGGTCAATTGGATTAGAACTAAGTTAGTTAGTTTAAGGACCTATTAGGCATCTTTAGAAATGATGCCACTTTTGTTGACTTTTTTATTTTGATATTTTTTGCCACTTGCATAAAGATCTTGGTAGGGATATTTGTAATATTTAGTAAATGACTACTTAGGGCTTTAGCTTTATGTAGCCATTGGGTAGTTTTAGGGTATTTTTACCTTTTGAAGGGCATTTTAGTAAATTTACCTTATCCTATATATTGTAACTTTGTCTTCTTCCATGATAACTTACAAATTTCTAATTTCTTCAAAAGAAAAAATGGCTATGGCCGAATTTCAAGCTGAAGGGAGGGAGTCCCCTTTGTTTCAGCTTTGACTTATCTAAGGCGTGGCAACCTTGGTGGCGTCTCTGTGCTAGCAAAACACTGCAAAGAATCATCTTAAGGGATCTCAAAGACACGTTCTTTATGGCCTTGGAAGGGTTTTGTGTTGGATAATATGACCCATAACGTCACTATTTGTACAGATCACGGTGTTGCTGTACAAATTAACTATGTGACAAGGAAATTGCACTCTCATCATTTGTGATTAGATCACCATAGATGTATAAATGAAGAGAGGTCCATATGATTAGTTCCTGGATTGAGATGATATGAGACAGTATCAAACCCCGAAGGATTAATCATTAAATATCCCTAGCCGAAGTTATCGAAACTGGACATCGATAATGCGGAATAGGCTAGTATTGCACTTGTGCGCGTTGTGAGGGCACAACGGCATAGTTCTCATATATATAAGTATTGGATACTTATGCAAGTGCGATAGGAGGTTGTGTTTCACCGATGGTACGGGAAACAGCTTCGTTCTGGATAGACCCCTCGGAATCCCATTGGTATTATGACTATGTGTCTATGGGAGGCCGAAATCGAAGTAGGTGTGTATAGTCTTAACCTGAGACTTGCATCGCTAATACTTGCGATAATCGGTAGACTTTGGTCTTGGTGGTACAGGGCTTTAAACCGGCTGTGTACACCGCTTCTGGGTTTATCAGAGAGTCGTAGTGTATTGGGTGTGATGTCGAGACGGAAGTGTCACTTCAGTCATATTGGAGTTGATGTCACGCAGGATATGGTACTAGTGCTCTTGATTGTTTGCGCAACCAATCGGGATATTGTGACCAGGTCATGTATATCCGATTATAGAGACTATGTTACCAGACATCCGACATGTGTTTCGGACGGGGCAGACACTATCCAGCCCCAGCCCTAGCACGTGATTATCCGATACTGGGCCGATATACACAATACTACGGTATACTACGCTTGATACAGATCTTTATATTCCTGTAAGAATATTTCTGGAGAATTTGGTAGGCATGGCGTTTTGCTAGAGGCTAACCTTGTCTTGTAAGTCGAAGAAGACTGTTGGCTTCCATATAAGTATAAACTAGCACAGTAGTGAAGAAGACTGTTGGCTTCAAATGGGGTGAAGAACATGAGCGTGCATTCCAGAATCTGAAAATGAAGTTGTGCAGTGCACCAGTCTTGGCACTACCCAACTTTGAGAAGACATTTGAGATTGAGTGTGACGCATCTGGGATAGGCATTGGAGCGGTTCTTATGCAAGAAAAGCGACCAATAGCTTACTTTAGTGAGAAGCTGAATGGAGCAGTTTTGAGGTACCCCACATATGACAAGGAGTTGTATGCCCTAGTGTGAGCCCTTGAGACTTGGCAGCATTATTTGTGGCCTCGAGAGTTTGTGATCCATACAGATCATGAATCATTGAAGCATCTGAAGGGCCAAGGTGCCTGAACAAACGACACGCAAAATGGTTAGAGTTTGTTGAGACATTTCCATATGTAATCCGCTACAAACAAGGTAAGGAAAACATTGTCGCCGATGCACTATCGCGAAGGTATGCTTTACTTACTTCATTGAGTGCAAGAATGCTTGGGTTTGAATTTATTAAAGAACTTTATGCTAGTGATATTGACTTTAGTACTATCTATGGTGCATGTGAAAAGTCTGTTTTTAGTAAATTCTACCAACATGATGGGTTTCTGTTTAGGGAGAATAGATTATGCATTCCTGTTTGTAGTATGCGTGAGTTGTTAGTGAGGGAAGCACATGAGGGAAGTTTAATGGGGCACTTTGGCATTGCCAAAACCTTAGGGGTTTTGAGTGAACATTTTTATTGGCCTAAAATGCGGAGAGATATTGAGCGTTTGTGTGATAAATGCTTAACTTGTAAACATGCTAAATCTTAGGTTATGCCTCATGGGTTGTATACACCATTGCCTATACCTAGTGAGCCATGGGTAGATGTATCGATGGACTTTCTTGGGTTTACCTAAGACTAAGAAGGGTAGAGATTCCATCTTTGTAGTGGTGATAGGTTCAGTAAGATGGCACACTTTATAGCATGTCATAAAACTGATGATGCCACTAACATTGCTGACTTGTTCTTTAGAGAAGTAGTACGACTCCATAGGATTCCACGGAGTATAGTTTCAGATTGTGATGTCAAATTCCTTAGTCACTTTTGGAAAATTTTATGGGGTAAGTTGGGAATTAAACTTTTATATTCTACTACTTACCACCCCAAACTGATGGCCAGACCGAGGTTGTTAATAGGACTTTGACTCAGTTATTGCGTACTATTATCAATAAGAATTAAAAACCTGGGAGGATTGTTTGCCTTTTGTTGAATTTGCATATAATCATAGTATTCATTCCTCTACATCTTACTCACCATTTGAAATTGTTTATGTTTTTCAGCCACTAACTCCATTAGATTTGTTACCTTTGCCTGTTGCTGAGCATGCGGGGCTAGATGGAAAAGGAAAGCCGATTTGGTCAAGCATATACATGAGAACGCAAGAGAGCAAATACAACGGAAGAATGAGCAATATGCTTCTCATGCTAATAAGGGAAGAAAGCGTGTGTGGTATTTCAGCCCGGAGATTGGTTTCGGTACACATGCGCAAGGAGAGATTTCCTGACAACGTAAATCTAAGCTACAACCGAGAGGGGATGGTCCATTTCAAGTCTTGGAACGGATTAATGACAATGCATACAAGCTGGATTTACAAGGTAAGTATATGTGTCTGCTACATTTAATGTTTCTGACTTAACTCATTTTGATGCAGGTACATATTCGAGGTCGAATCCTTTTCAAGAGGGAGGGGATGACATGATCCAGGCCGACAACAAAGTAAAAGACCCATTACAAGTACCAGAAGGGCCAATTACGAGGCAGAGGACCAAAAGACTCAGAGAAGCAATGGCGGGATTAGTTCAGAGTTTTATGGCCGACTGCAACAAATAAATAGAGACGCATGTGGGCTTCGATGGAAAGGGCCCAAAGCCATTTCACTTGGCCCAAATCAGTTTAGAATAAAGCTTCCTATGCATTTAAAGACTTAAAAACTTGATATTTTTGTAATTTCATATTTAGGGGCATTGTTGTCTTTATGCCTTTAGGGTTTCTTTTGTATCACTATTTAAGCTTTCTTTCTTTTTCATTTTGGGACAATCAACGAAATTTATAAAAACCCAAAAGCTTAAAGCTTTGGTTATGGCCGAATTCTTGTAAGGGAGGGATTCCCCTTTTCAAGTTTGAATCGACTTATCTAAGTTTTGGAAAACTTAGTGGCGTCTCCATTGCTAGAAAAACACTACAAGGATTCATCTTAAAGGTTCTCAAGGGCAAGTTCTTTGTGGTCTTCTTTGTGGCCTTGGAAGGGTTTTGTTTCTACAAAATCATATTCGCGGTTCTTGGGGTTTGCTTGGATTTCGAATCCAAGTGGGTTTCTTGTCACTAATCCTCCAAGTGAGTTCCGCGTCGTTTGGTATCAGAGCTTAGGGTTCCAAGGTCTGATTTTTCTATCTTTACTTTGTGTTTTTTTTTATTTAGTCTTTATTGTGTTTGTTGGTCATCAAGATACTTGTTCATCTGATTCTTAGTTTTTGTTGGATCTTGTTGTTTCTTGTTTATTGTGATCAAAATAGCATGAATAACATTCTACCTTTGAGTGTTTTTGATTGATCATGAGTAGTTCTTCATGTTCTAGTTTCGGTCTTTGAGTCAAAATTAGAGCTTTATTTTCTTTACTTAAATCAAGTGTTTATTTTGTTATCTTTACTTAAATCAAGTTATTTGTGTTAAAAAAAAAGGAATTAGGTCATATTTGAAAAAAAAAAAAAAGAATCAGGTCAGATTTGACTATGTGAGATTTATTGACATATCTTGTCTTTCTATTGTTGAATACGTGCAATTAGGTTGTTTCCATAAGTATTATTCATATCAACTTTTCCAAAATCAGAATTGACAACATTCATCTTGGCATTTGCGTGAACTTGCTTATTTGCATTCATGTGATCTTAGTGCAATCTTGTGAGTTTGAGTGAAAAGAAATAGTGTTTGAGTGCATTGGTGATGAAAGTGAGCTCTCTTCTTCTGGAGCGAGAGTGACTTGGAGTAGAGTTTGTTTACCTCTAAAGGAGGGGGGTTGGGGATTAAGAGATTGGATACTTGGAATAGATCGGCTATTGTTAAGCACATTTGGTTTCTTTATTCTGGCCAGATTTCTTCTTGGTCGAATTGGGTTCAGTCTTATTTGTTGAGGGGGAGAAGTTTTTGGGAGGTGCCTTGTCATACAGATTGTTCTTGGAGTTGGCGTAAGATTTTGGAACTTCGTTCTTGGTCCCGGCGGCGGATGAGAGTTAGGATTGAGAATGGTGTGAAGACTTTATTGTGGTTTGATTTTTGGCATCCTATGGGTCCGATTGTGGATTCGTTGGGTGAGAGAGTGATTTATGACTCTGGCTTAGATAGGATGGCTACAGTTGCTTCCATTATTTCTGATTCTTCTTGGCGATGGCCCCCTTCTAGGTCTGCCGCCCTTGTTGATTTGGCTCGGACCCATATTCTGAATCCTTCTAGTATGAGGGAGGATGAGTTGGTTTGGGAGGATGATAGTAATGGGAGATTTTCAGTGGATAGTGCTTGGAATGCTATGCGGGCAAGGGAAACCTTGGTGCATTGGTCTCGAGTTGTTTGGTTCCGTAAGGCCATTCCCCACCATTCCTTTTTGCTTTGGATGTCTATTCAGGGAGGCCTTTGTACTCATGATAGTTTGATGAGGTTCGGTATCTCTACTTGCTCGCGATGTGTTCTCTATGGTTGTTCAAGTGAGGATATTGATCATCTTTTCTTCCAGTGTATCTTCTCTTCGAAGGTCTGGTCGGCTGTGCTGGCTATGTGTGGCTTAGATTGGAGTTGCTGAGATTGGCCTCAGACTGTTGAGTGGATGTGTCAGTTTTCTTGCGCCTCTTTACGTCATCTCCTTGTTCGGCTGTCTTTTGCTGCATCAGTTTACCATATTTGGAGGGAGATGAATGCTCGTACTCATGATGCGCCTTTTCGGCCTATTTCTGTTATGCTTAGTGATATTGTTTTTGATGTTTGGAATCGTGCTAGCTTTTTACGGAAGGTGAATCCATCTTATGACAATAAATGGCTTCACCTATCCTGGCACTTGCCTGATGACATCTTCTGTTGATATTCTTTTGCTTGTAGCCTTTCGGCTTTTCTTCTAGGAGGGCTTGTCCTCTCTAGTTGTCTGGGGTATGCCCATTTGCGCTTGTATAGTTTTCTTTGGTTAATACACTTACTTTATCCACACAAAAAAAATGCATGAAGTTGATAATTGTCGTGAGTTATACATAGTGTACCTTTGCTGATTTGTGTTATTAATGTCGAAGAATCAAAGTGAAGTGAGGTTGAGTGCACCAAATTTGCACTAATTTCGTGTATATCCAAGAAAGTTTTACTTGCTACCTCTTGAAATATTGATATTTGAATTGTATTTCATTTGCTTTGTATATACACTTGTGAGTGTGAGAGGCAAAAGAAAGGAGTGAAAAGAGAAAAGAGTAAAAAAAAAAAGTAAGTGAGACAAAACAGTAGAGAGTGATTACAAGATTGGCTAAGTGTCACATTGAGTGCTTGTTTGTTTGTTTGCGCATTTCGCTAACTCATTTTTTTTTCTTATTCCGTGCTCTTTAGCTTAAGTTTCTTTGATTGAGTCTTCGTGATTACTATTCTTATTCGCATTATTCCACCTACCCTATATACATTATTGGTTCTTGTTGTTTATGCTAGCTTGAAGATTACACATTGTTGTGAACTTTGGGTAAGTCATATTCACATCATATTGAGTGTAAACACGAGTGGAGTGATACATATTGAGTGTAAACACGAGTGGTCATACATATTTGAGTGTAAACACGTGAGCTTGTGAGATTGTGAGGTTGTGAGGATATCTAATTATTTTCACATATTGTTACTTCAAATCTCTTTGTTGAAGCTTTGAGATGGCAGGTACTAGTTTGACAGTGGATGAGAAACTTGAGGCTTTAGAAAGGAAATTCATGGATATGATGGAAAACATGAATGCTGCTTTTGATAAGATGTCCAGGGAAGTAGAGAGTAATCGAACAGGCAATGTTCCCAGACCACCACCTCGACATATACCACCACCTCAGAATGTGGCACCACGACGGGTACCACCAGATGAAGAAGAAGCTGAAAATGAGTTTGATGATTCTGATGATCTTAATGATGTGGAGGAGAGATTTCATTTCAGCCAGGGTCTGATAGGAGGCCTAATAGGAGGTTTGTTAGGAGGAATGATAGGAGGGATAGACGGTTTGATGGTAGAGGTGCATTTGATGACAGGCGTGAGGATTATGACAGGAGGGGTTACGGTAGACATGGTGATGTTGATGGTGATTTGAGCAGCATCAAGATCAAAATACCAAACTTCCGAGGCAAGAATGATCCAGAAGCATATTTAGAGTGGGAGAAGAAAATAGAATTGATTTTCAATTGTCATCATTACTCAGATGAGAAGAAGATCAATCTAGCAGTCATGGAATTCACAGATTATGCTATGATTGGTGTGATCAGATTGTCACCAACCGAATGAGGAATTATGAGAGGCCAATTCAGACATGGGAAGAACTTCGAGGTCTCATGAGGAAACGATTTATACCCAGCCATTACTACCGAGAGTTGTATCAGAAACTACAACATTTGTATCAGGGGACCAAGAGTGTAGAGGATTATTATACTGAGATGGAGGTTGCCATGATCAGGGCGAATGTAGTGGAGGATGCAGAGGCTACTATGGCACAATTTTTAGGGGGCTTGAACAGAGAGATTGCCAACATGGTGGAGTTGCATCATTATGTTGATTTGGAGGATATGTTTCACATGGCTGTCAAGGTAGAAAGGAAACTCAAGAAGAAGTCTACATCCAGATTTGGTACTCAGACTACTTCTACATGGAAGGGGAAATGGGTTCCTAATGATCGACGAGATGGAGGCTTTAACAAGCCAAGGGCTGAAGGTGCCAAGGGTAAAGAAGTTGCAGAACCAAGCAAGGCTAGAACAAAACCTGAAGGTACAACACCAAAGACAAAGGACATCAAGTGTTTCAAGTGTTTGGGCATGGGACATTATTCTTCACAGTGCCCCAACAGGCGCACCTTAGTGATTGATAAGAAGAGTGGTGAAGTACATTCTACTGACAGTGAGGTTGAGGTTGATGATGATGAGTCTGAGATTGAAGATACTAGTGACAAAGAGGGAGCTGCATACCCGCTGGATAACTTGTCCTTAGTTGTCAAGCGTGTTTTTAGGTGCACAAACTGTTGAGGATGAGAGTGATCAACAGAGGGAGAACATATTTCATACCATATGTCGTGTGCGTGGTAAAGGGTGTAGTATGATCATTGACGGGGGCAGTTATGCTAATGTCGCAAGTACGGCTTTAGTTGAGAGGTTGGGATTAGATTGCTTGAAGCATCCCAAGCCTTATAAGTTGCAGTGGTTAAATGATTGTGGCGAGATAAAGATGACAAAGCATGTGTTGTTGAGCTTTACCATTGGGCCATACACGGATGATGTCCTATATGATGTGATACTGATGCATGCAGGACATAATCTTTTAGGCAGGCTGTGGCAGTTTGATAGCATAGCAGCTTCAGCATCAGCACTTTTTTGACCCGATTTGACCTATTTTGGGACTATGTTGAATTCGGCAAATGGGGGCATTTTTGTCATTTGTGCTCGACATGTTGACTTTATTTATGATGTAATTAAGCTAGTTGACCAGGTCATTAGGGTTAATTATGCTTAGAACCTTGCTTATTGAGTAAGCACGTCAATTTACTATTTGATGTAAGCACCTCAAATTAGCTTAAGTTAGATTAGTTCTAATCATTTTTTAAGCTAATTTAGGTGGGAAAAGACTTTTGGGGACGTGCTTGAGTGAAAGCTTTGGGTAGTTTTTAGGTCTTTTGGTAATTTCACTTTAGGGACATTTTGTCCATTCACACCTTTAGGGTTTCTCTTTGTAACTTATTTAAAATTTGTTTTCTTCTTCTTTGCAATAACATTCACGACATTTTCATCAAACTTTCAAGCTTTTAAGCTTTGGCTATGGCTAAATTTCTCGTGAGTGAGGGATTCCCCTTTTCAAGTTCAAATTGACTTATCTAAGCTTGGCAACTTAGTGGCGTCTCCATTGCTAGCAAAATACAATCTGATTTCATGCTTGTGGTTATCATGGACTTGAGTTCATGGTGGTTAGGGGCTGATCTTGGTTGGGTTTTGTTCCTACAAAATCAGTATTCAAAGTTCTTGGGGTTTTGAGAAAGATGCTTGGGGGTTTGCTTGGTTTCCAACCCAAGTGAGTTCTTGTCACCTAGCGCAGTCATTCCCAATAGACCAGCCTACCGAAGCAATCCGGAGGAGACGAAAGAACTTCAGAAGCAAGTGAGGGAGTTGATGGAGAAAGGGTATGTTAGAGAAAGTATGAGTCCCTGTGCGGTACCAGTTCTTCTAGTTCCTAAGAAAGATGGGTCGTGGCGTATGTGCGTTGATTGTCGAGCGATCAACAATATAACGGTAAAGTATCGTCACCCTATTCCTAGACTAGATGACATGTTGGATGAATAGCATGGTTCCAAAGTTTTTAGTAAGATTGATTTAAAGAGTGGATACCATCAAATTTGCATGAGAGAGGGAGATGAGTGGAAAACTATTTTTAAGACCAAGTATGGCTTGTATGAATGGTTAGTTTTGCCATTTGGTCTTACAAACGTACCTAGCACATTTATGAGATTGATGAATCATGTTATGCGTGCTTTTATAGGTAAGTTTGTTGTAGTTTATTTTGATGACATCTTAGTTTACAATAAAACATTAGATGAGCATGTTACATATTTGAAGCATGTTCTTGAAGTGTTGAGACAGGAAAAACTGTATGCTAACGTTGGTAAGTGCACTTTTTGTATGGATATGATTGTTTTCCTTGGTTTTATTGTAAGTGCATATGGCATCGAATTTGATGTAGAGAATGTGAAGGCGATTCGAGATTGGCCTACACCAATGAAAGTGACAGAAGTTAGAAGCTTCCATGGATTAGCAAGCTTCTACCGCAGATTTGTTAAAGACTTCAGTAGTATTGCTGCACCACTGACTGAAGTAATGAAGAAAACTGTTGGTTTCAAATGGGGATAAGAGCATAAGCGTGCATTCCAGGATCTTAAAATGAAGTTATGTAGTGTACCAGTTTTGGCGCTACCCAATTTTGAAAAGACATTGAGTGTGATGCATCCGGAATAGGCATTGGAGCTGTTCTTATGCAAGAAAAGTGACCAATAGCTTACTTTAGTGAGAAGCTGAATGAAGCAGTTTTGAGGTACCCCACATATGACAAGGAGTTGTATGCGCTAATGAGAGCCCTTGAGACTTGGCAGCATTATCTGTGGCCTCGAGAATTTGTGATCCATACTGATCATGAATCATTGAAACACTTGAAGGGCCAAGGTAAGTTGAACAAACGACACGCAAAGTGGTTGGAGTTCATTGAGACATTTCCATACGTAATTCGCTACAAACAAGGTAAGGAAAACATTGTCGCTGATGCACTATCGCGAAGGTATGCTTTACTTACTTCATTGAGTGCAAGAATGCTTGGATTTGAATTTATTAAAGAACTTTATGCAAATGATACTGACTTTAGTACCATCTATGCTACATGTGAAAAGTCTACCTTTAATAAATTCTATCAACATGACGGGTTTCTGTTTAAGGAGAATAGATTATGCATTCCTGTTTGTAGTATGCGTGAGTTATTAGTGATAAGCACATGGGGGGGGAGTTTAATGGGGCACTTTGGCATTTCTACGACCTTAGGGGTATTGAGTGAACATTTTTATTGGCCTAAAATGCGAAGAGATATTAAGCATTTGTGTGATAAATGCTTGATTTGTAAAAAGGCTAAATCTAAGGTTATGCCTCATGGGTTGTATACACCGTTACCTGTACCTAGTGAGCCATGGGTAGATGTATCAATGGACTTTATATTGGGTTTACCTAGGACTAGGCATGGTAGAGATTCCATCTTTGTAGTGGTTGATAGGTTCAGTAAGATGGCACACTTTATAGCATGTCATAAAACTGATGATGCCACTAACATTGCTGACTTATTCTTTAGAGAAGTGGTACGACTCCATGGAATTCCACGGAGTATAGTTTCAGATCGTGATGTTAAATTCCTTAGTCACTTTTGGAAAGTTTTATGGGGTAAGTTAGGAACAAAACTTTTGTATTCTACTACTTGTCATCCCCAAACTGATGGACAAACTAAAGTGGTAATAGGACTTTGACTCAGTTATTGCGTACTATTATCTCTAAGAACTTGAAAACTTGGGAGGATTATTTGCCTTTTGTTGAATTTGCATATAATCATAGCATTCATTCTTCCACATCTTATTCACCATTTGAAATTGTTTATGGTTTTCAACCACTAACTCCATTAGATTTGTTTCCATTGCCTGTTGATGAGCATGTAGGGTTAGATGGAAAAAAAAAAGTTGATTTGGTGAAACACATACATGAGAAAATAAGAGAGCACATACAACGAAAGAATGAACAATATGCTTCTCATGCCAATAAGGGAAGAAAACGTGTGGTATTTCAACCTGGAGATTGGGTTGGGTACACATGCGAAATGAAAGATTTCCTGAACAGCGTAAATCCAAGCTACAACCGAGAGGGGATGACAATGCATACAAGCTAGATTTACAAGGTGAGCATAATATGTCTACGACATTTAATGTTTATGACTTAACTCTTTTTGATGCAGGTACAGATTTGAGGTCGAATCCTTTTCAAAAGGGAGGGAATGACATGAATCCAACAACTCAAGGAACATTAGATCCTTTGAAATTGCCAACAGGTCCAATCACACGCCAAAGAGCTAAGAAGATCAGAGACGCAATGGCCGGGCTAGCGCAGAATGCCATGGTCGAGTGTGACAGACAACTCCGGGGCATATTGGTATCACATGAGGGCTTCAATGGAGTGGGTCCAAAGCTATTTCACTTGACCCAAGTCATACCAGAGTAACGCACCAGCAATCTTGAAGCCGAGTATATTTTTAACGGATCAAGCCGATTCAAGCCCGACACTAAATATTCGGCCAAGACAAGACTTATTGGACTTTATGACACATCATTATGCCTTTATACATGGAAGCCACGAATTTGGAGGACTTTTGGTGCAAGGAAACAACTTAGACAAATTTGGAAAATTTTCCACATTTGTTGACTTTTAGGATTTTTGTGTTTTTACTTTAGACTTTTTTGGCAAAG
>SKCR01036058.1:0-32341 GCA_019454045.1 Zanthoxylum bungeanum
GTCCATTTGTCTTCAAATCGACTCTACCGATCAATGTGAGTATTCCGCTACCTCCGTTGGTGTGTTCACACATTATTTCATGTCTTGATTTGATCTTGGGACCTTAGAATTAACCAACAAATACGGCCCGGATTGGCGCTCTGAGCACCAACCCCAACAATTTCTCCCACTTGCTCTAGTGTCAATCCACGGTATCATATACACGTCTCAATGTGCATCGTATGCACATGGCCCTCAAAAGCTCACCCAGTACTTAAGAGGTAGGCAACAAAAACAAGTCCGCTATGACATATTGAGTTTGTCAAACAAACTCCATCGTTTCCCATAGTCAGCATCATTCATATTTTGTAGAATCTAGATTATACATTAATATGACTCTGATGCTACATCAGTATTGTGCTACAGCTACTGAGTTGTCCAAGTATTTAAGGATCAAATCCAAAATACTATGAAGACAACTGCAAGCACAACAACAATTTAAAAACTTCTAATTTAAAAGGTCACTATGCAACTTCATAAGTCAATACTTCAAAAGTTATATTTGATTCCACTAAATAGTAGAATCCTTCGTGACACTCCCACTGCAACTTTTCTGACTCTTTATGACGTAGACTGTCTAACGTCATAATTAGTCTCAAAACTAATATGACCCTAATGGTTGCAGACTATATTCTCCATGAATTAGAAACTCGTTCTTAATATCTCAAAGATCACAAAGAACGTGTTTCAAGATCCATCCTATGGTCTCTAGGATGTCAAAATAACTCGTAACAATTACGATTAAATCGACATCTATAATCGCACATTATAAAGTATTTATTATGTCATCATCAAATGATACATAAGATTGATTAGACATTCTAATCAATATCTCTTTCGAAAAAAGGAATCATCCTTTACGAAAAATGAATACTTTATATAAGACACACAATAACTGTCGAACAATTATACTAAATGTCATACAGATAGCCTTGTTATGTCTCTCATTAGATCATATCTAATGTACGACTAATAGGAGTATCTCACAAGTCTCTTGGTTTTATATCTTATATAAAACTTTATATCGTATATAAAAGAGACTACTCCCACTTTTATCACGGAGTAAAGAAGACTTAGGTAAATCTTTTACCTCATAAACATCACATTATTACTATAATAATGACAATGTCGTTAAGATATATAACACTAGAAAGTAATATGTACGCTCCCACTAACCTTTCTAATCACATATGTATTCTATATACTTTGACAAGATCAGACAATCTGACGATATCAAAAATAGAGAACACATACTTCTGGAAGACTTATCCGAGTCTACAATAGGCTCTATAAGCTAACACACTAAACTGTGATCTCAGCAGAACACAAACTCTAGGGCCATTTCAGAATGAATTCTTCAAATAAGGAAATCACAACTGATCTCTTATCTGAATAAGTCATCCAAAAACGCCACTTTCCATTCTTTAGCTAAAATATACAGTTTATTATCAACATTAACCAATATATCTTTAATTGTTCAATTAGTGTGACTAGAGATAAGTTTTCTCAGAATCTACAATAGATTGTTGAGTATAACTTTTCTCACTGTTATACTATAAAGGTCAAACCTTTAATAAGCTCACATTGCTTCCGTTGTGCAAACAATTAGCACATATCATGAACTAATTCATAATGAAAGTGTAATCAAGTTCAAAACTTGATCATAGTAAGCTATGAACAATCTTAGATATAAGGTTCAATGGTGAACTTCCAGAATCGATATCAAATATCGCTTCCATTAAAAGTCATAGGATAATTTTTCTTCAATAAGAAAACAACGGAACCATTAAGTATCAAATACTCGTGAATGATTCTGTTATCCTATTGGACTTGCACGGAATATGTATAAGGGTTGTTTCATCTTATTAATTACATAGTTCCATTTATAATTTATCATTCTCACATTTGACTTCAATAAGTCAAGTCTTTTCTACAATAGTTAACATCTGATGTTACACACCAAGTAATAAAACGATTTTATTACTTAGAATCGTAGGAAAGATATTCTATTAAATAGAATACAATATTCTATTAAACAGAATAAACGATAAACTTTTACTTATACCTCCGAGGTGTAAGTAATTTCCATTATATAACTATTATATAAAAGAAAGATTGAAATCTCAAACTTTTCAAGATTCAATTTTCTACCTATACATATCATATGCAATCTCAAATAAACATATTTATTTAATTATGTAATAATCAAATTATGAAATAAAATTCAAATAAATCATATTTAAGTGAATTTACCAAATTACCCTTACTTTAGTATTTTGTCCATTTTAGTCCGAAATTGATCTAATCAATTTTTAATGATTCTAAATCATTTCTAAGATGAACTTAGCATGTTCAAAACATCAAAACACCAAAAGCACCAAAAAACCAAAAATTTTTTAATCCTTGGCCGAATGCACCTCCACGGTGCCATTTTGTGCACTTTGTCATTTCATGCATCAAAACACATCAAGATGTAATCCAATGAACATGAAACTTTATATGCATCATATACACATCTAAATACACAACATATATGAAAATCCCCAAATTTGGAATTGGTCATGAACCCTAATTTTTCAATTTCTTCAAATTGGACAAATTAGACCAATTGGTTAAATCAACTACTTCAATCATGTTTCTTCCATCCAATCAAGTCTCAACCCACTGAAACAACTCAAGATCAAATATAGGTCATCTAAGAGTGGGTCAACAACTCTAGATTAGCAACATGGTTTCCAAAACCTTAAAAGAAAGCTTATAACTACAATAGTCACAACCTTCCTTCATCATACATGCTCAACACTTCCATCAAAACTTCCATCACAAAAACACAAGGAATAAAGAAAGAAATAACCTAAGAACATCATATGTTAAAGCCTAGATCCTAAGGAACATTTTCCTTTCTAATAGCAAGTTGGAAAAACTCACTAAAATCCAAGCTTTCTTTGATTTCTTCTTTCTGTCTCACAAGCTTCCTTTGCTTCCATTAATTGAGTTTTTCTTTAAAGTGTATTAGGTTAACAATGAAATGAAATGAAAAACAATATATACTTGTATCAAAGATGCCTTGGCCGAAATTCACCAAACCAAATACAAGTTAATTAATTTCAATTTCATTTCACCTTACATTTGATCAACTTGATAAAATATCTTAATAACACTTTATAGATATTTAATTAAGTCAACAAATGCAACTAAGAAAAATATATCTCTTATATATTAAGTGTATTGGCCGAAATTAAAAGAAAATAAATGAAAAAAATATTTTTATTTTCAAACAATTTTGAACAAATATCTTAAGAAGTCAAAATCAATTTGACAACCTTTTCCTTTAATGTAAAGTCAAACATTTACACTTATAATCATTTCCTAACTATATCATTTGGTGATATATTTATATTTTAATTATATTAATCATTTAACAATGAAATAATTAAATAATTAATTAAATACAAATATATCAAATATATATATTATATTTACTTTAAATATCTCAAATACATATATTGATGATATATGTCAAATACCTTTATTTGACTATTTATTAATGTGTATTTAATAATATCATATATTAAATACAAATACACATTAATTAGGAAATGACGGTTCGGCCCGTTCGCATGTATTTTTCGTTTAACGATTAAACGATTTATAAATAATCATCATTATTCATAATTGTTGCTCTAGTGCTCTACGAGTATGTTTCATTATTGAGACTCTCTAGATTCAGGTATATCCGTCATGAAATCCAATTTCATGTACATAATCTATCCACCCGTAGATTATGACGATCACGGATAAACTAGCTGAATCATACAGGTCGAGGTCATTGCATACGTAAATCCCTCCGTCACAGGTATCCAGATAATCCCAGAGATATAGATGTGAACGTCAAATCTCTATAGGTATTATCTCATCGACATATCTATTAGCAATCTCTAAATAACACTCGGAACTTACTTCCGATGTATACTGTGGCCACAGATTTAACAGACTGCTAATAATATATGGACTACCTATGCTCTGTACACAGAACTGACGGATCCTATCTTGACATACACAGATATCCTGAGGATCGATCCACCCCAACGAACAGGCGGAGTTCTGATCTAAATAGATCGGTGACGTGACTGCCATCTAAGTGTGGAGGATGTCTCATACATCCACAGTGGTGTCTCAAGTCGAAGGACCACTATGCTACTCAACCCGAGAAGATTCTTATTGACGTTGGCGTACCATCCATTAAGAATCTTCGGTGAGCCGTTCAGTGTTTATCCACTATAAACACCTACACGTCTATACGAGTCTCCATAGACTCATGGTTCATTGGGATAAACCATCGGACCAAATCTCGATATACGACATGTACTGGTCTCAACGGATTTGACTGACCGACCCGTGTTAGCAAATCTTGACCAGGAACTATGTTTGATAATATACATATAGCAGTGACACTTCCCAATGTCAATTACAAACTAACTTTGTAACTGTGTACTGCATTATATATTATCGGGCCTTTGTCTAATATATACATATCACTAAACTACATTTAGTTTCAATCTAATCGTAATCAGATCGAATACGTATATAAGAACAAGAGGTGCAACCATAAATAAGTAATATTATGGAATAAGGGGATGTTCGAATTCATGAATCAGACATAAATACGGCCCGGATTGGCGCTCTGAGCACCAACCCCAGCAACAAGTTCATTGGATGATTTTAGTATGCTTAAATGTTTGTAATATGATGTATTACATGATCAATTTTGAGAAAAATGCATTGGATAATTTTTCCCCAAAATTGATGCCTTGGCCGAATGTGTAGGTCATTTTATTGATTTGGAATTTTCATGCACAAGTTTATTAGATGACTTAAGCATGATTATATGTATGATATTTGATGTAATACATGATCAATTTTGAGAAAAATGCATTGGATGATTTTTTCCCCAAAATTGTTGCTTTGACCGAAAATGGAGGTCCTTTCACTTAATTGGATTTTTTGCTTTCAAGTTCATTAGATGACTTAAAATCCATACGGGATATAGATTAGTAATTCAATTGGATTGAAAAAAAAATCGAACCGCAAAAATCCCTCTTGGCCGAATACAACATGACATGTTAAAGGACTTGATTTTTTGTTCAAATAAATGTTAGACAAGTGTTTTGAACAATTGATGATTAATAAATTAAATTGGTGTTTTTGAAATATTTGGTTTAATGAATTAATCATGCAATTACACTTTAATCAATTGAATTTTAAAATTTGGAATATTAAAATTTAATTAATGGGCTTTTATGTTTAATTGGGCCTTATGGGCTTGAAATTGATTTTATGGCACTTAAGGGTGATTCCTTATTTGGGCTTGGTAATTGGGTTTGACCCACATTGACCAAAGCCCAAGCCTTTATAAATCAATTGAAAGCCCATCGGACTTTAATTAAACACACATGGATGTTAGTTGGGCTTGGAGACCCAATTTGATAAGATTTAGAATCTAATCTTTAAAAGCACATTAAAAGTGTAAACATTTAATTTGGAATTAAATAAATTGAATTAATATTGAATGCGACTTAAATTGGATTTAACGGGTAGTTCGATATAATTCATGAATTCGTACCTTATGTACTTATTCTCAAACGAGTTGGACTCACGCAAAATCAAACCGTTGATTGAACATTGGATGATCACTTAAACAAAGACTAATTAATTGGATTAGATTGGTTGTATAGCATGTCTTGAATGAATATACATGTATGTGATGAATGAATAGTGTATAGCGGATGGATATTAGAAGGGAAAGGGTAATTTTAGAAATTATTGTAAATTTAGAATTTATAAATTGGACCTGCGTGTCCAGCCTTATCTCTTTTATCTCTTTGTATTCTCTTTTCACCTAATTCCCCTCAATGTAAATGAGGTTTCTCTTATTGTATTATGTAATTGGGTAGAAGTAGAATATTGCTAGCGGGGAGTGGAAAGGGAGTGATTTGTTCTAGGAACAAGTTGTTTTATATATCCATCCGTATATCACTATTAATTTACTTTATGCACTTTATGATGTTTTAGAAGCATGCTTAAGGGTGTATGATGATGAGACCTAACAAAGATAATAAATTGGTTGCCAATTACGCAAAATCCCTCAATTTATATTAAGCAATTATCCTTCCATTGAATGATTCTTGTTCAAGATCCAAAATTGGCATTGGTTTGTTGGCCAAAGTCAAGACCTTTGTCAATTGAGGATGTACTTGAATCATGAGAGTTTTGTTCCATATCGGTGTCTTGTCCAAGTTGTGATTTGTTGGCCAAAGTCAAGATCACTTCTTGTCCAACGACATTGATTACGAAACTTTCCTTGTCAATGGGTCCCGCTTAACCGGAATCATTAGGTTGTTGTGCCAAAGCCAAGGCCTAGATGGTTCAGAGGATATGGTTAGGAAAATGTATTAGATACATTGGCATAAGTAAATATACATATGTTTTGGACTTGGATGTCCACCTAACCGGATCTGGGAATTGGATGGGATCCAATTGATCTTTGAGATCTACCTAGTTAAATAGCATACAGCTTGTTGGCCAAAGTCAAGGTTGTGTGTTATTTAACGGGATCCTAGCCCACTAGGAAATAGGATTTCCCGAGTTCTCAACAGAGGGTTAGAGACTTGATAAAAATAGTGGGAGGCTAGTATTGAATTTGCAATTTCATTCAGATACTTAGCCTTACGCGTCTTTCAAAATTATTTCGTTTAATTAAATAAAATTAGTTGGACTAATTCATTGTTATTTTTTCTTGTAACAGTTTGACTGTACCCATTTTATCGTTAACTAGATAGTTGGACTATCGTAGTTGAGATGGCAAGCAAGGTAAATGTCCGAGACATCATCATGGGTGACAATGTCTTTAAGGGCACAAACTTCGCTGATTGGGAAATGAACCTGAGGATAGTCCTTGGGGCTGAGAGGATGCTGTACACTGTACAAACACCTCTCCCGCCTAAGGCCACTGACCCACTTGAGCTGGAGTTATGGAAAACTCACAGCAATGATTGTGACACAGCTCAGGCTATTATGTTAGCTTCGATGACTCAGCACTTTTGTCGCAAGAATAGGGACTTGGATCCTTATAGTATGATGGCTAGACTGCGAGATCTCCACCACTCCAACAAGCGGATGGAAAGGTACGAGTTGGTGAAGAAACTCTTCCGCGCCCGAATGACTGAAGGCGCATCAGTTGAGGCCCACGGGGCTCAAATGATCGCCGATATTGATGAGTTGGCCAAAATGGGAATAGTCTTGGAGGCTGAGCTGACCATAGATTTGATCTTACAGTCACTTCTTGATACTTGGAGACAAATCATAATCAACTATAAGTTGATGGATACGGATGACACTCTTGGAGAGCTGTTATCCATTTTGAAGGAGTCTGAAAAAGAACTCCAAAAGGGGGGCAAGCGCGAGGCGCACTTTGCATCGAACTCTCAGAGGCCAAAGGCTGGGCCCAAAGCTACTGGAGGGGTGAGGAAGAAGAAACATAAGAAAAAAGGTAAAAGCAAGTTGACAAAAGCTTCTGGGAAGCAAAGGGACAAATCTCAAGATGTCTGCCTCAACTGCGGCAAGAAGGGTCACTGGAAACGTGACTGCCGAATAGGCAAGGGACAAAGGGAGGATATCAAGGCAGGCAAGGCACTAGCCTCTGGTATGTTTGTTATTGATATAAATATGACTACTTCTAGTTTTAAAAATTGGATTTTTGATCCTGGTTGTGCTGCTCATATATGTACTGATTTGCAGGATCTGCAGGATAGCAGGATGCTGACTTCAGGGGAGGTTGATCTACGAGTCGGAAACGGAACTCCAGTTGCTGTTTTGGCTGTAGGGACTTTTGTTTTGGAATTGCCCTCGGGGCATATGCTTAAACTTTTGAACTGTTATTATATACCTAGTTTGACTAGGAATATCATATCTGTATCTTTGTTACCCAGCATGGGTACACTTTTGTATTTAGAAACACTGGGTGTTATTTATATAAAAATGATGCAGAAATTTGCACTGCTGTAGCAAATAATGGCCTTTATATTTTGAATATAAATGAATCTCCTAAACATAAAATAACAAACAAAAGGCTCAAAAAGAGTAATCTAAAAGATGAAGCTTACAGTGGCATTGTCGTCTAGGACACATAAATAAGACTCGCATATCCACACTTTCGAAGAGTGGGTACTTGGACGGATTTGATCTTAATTCATATGATGTCTGCGAATCTTGTCTTTTAGGCAAAATGCCTAAAACACCTTTTAGTGGTAAAGGTGAACGTGCCACAGAACTGTTAGCCCTCGTTCATAGCGACGTATGTGGGCCCATGTCTAGCCAGGCTAGAGGTGGATATCATTACTTCGTAACCTTTACGGATGATGCATCTCGTTATGGTTATGTGTATCTAATGAGACACAAGTCCGAAAATTTTGAGAAATTCAAAGAGTTTCGACACGAAGTAGAAAAACAAACAGGAAAGAGTATTAAGACATTGCGGTCGGACCGTGGTGGCGAATACTTAAGTTATGAGTTTCAAGATTACTTGAAAGAAAATGGTATTCTTTCACAGTGGACTCCTCCTAGAACACCGCAATTAAACGGTGTGTCTGAACGGAGAAACCGTACCTTGTTAGACATGGTAAGGTCGATGATGAGTCGGACTGAGCTACCAATATCCTTCTGGGGATACGCATTAAACAGTGCGGTACTTATTTTGAATAAGGTTCCGTCAAAGTCTGTTGAACAGACTCCATATGAGAAATGGACAGGAAGGAAACCAGGTTTTCTTTCCTGAAGATTTGGGGATGCTGGGCATATGTTAGACGTTTGGAAGGTACCAAACTAGAACCCAAATCAGATAAATGCCTTTTCGTGGGATATCCTAAGGAAACCAAAGGATATTACTTCTATCACCCACAAGAGAACAAAGTGTTTGTTGCTCTACATGCATTTTTCCTTGAGAAGGAATTCCTAATGCAGTGGTAAGTGGGAGGAAAGTGGAGCTCGATGAAAATCATAGTGATACTGTTCCTGGCAATGAATCAACGACGGAACATAAACAGACCATCCAGGATGAGTCTGTACCACAATCTTCAGATACATAAGGACCGCGTAGGTCGGAGAGAGTCAGGAAGGTACCTGAGAGGTATGGGTTCCTGATCTCGCCTCATGTAGATATTAATCTTATTGAGGATAATGAACCGACTACGTATGAGGAAGCAATACAGAATATTGATTCCACTTTATGGCAAGATGCCATGAAGTCCGAGATGGATTCTATGTATGCCAACCAAGTTTGGACACTGGTTGATGCACCAGAAGGCGTAAAGCCTATTGGATACAGATGGATCTTCAAGAAGAAGACCGACATGGATGGCAACGTACAAACGTACAAAGCTAGGCTTGTAGCAAAGGGGTATCGTCAACAATATGATATTGATTATGACGAAACTTTCTCACCCGTTGCCATGATTAAATCCATTCGGATAATGCTTGCAATAGCTGCATATTTCGATTACGAGATATGGCAGATGGACGTTAAAACCGCTTTCCTTAACAGAAACCTTTTGGAGGATGTTTATATGCAACAACCTGACGGTTTTATCGTACCTAGACTTGCAAACAAGGTTTGTAAGTTAAATCGATCCATTTATGGATTGAAGCAAGCATCACGGTCATAGAATCAGCGTTTTGATGAGATCATAAAAGAATATGATTTCGTACAAAACGATGATGACCCTTGTGTATACAAGAAGGTTAGTGGGAGAGCACTAACTTTTATTGTCCTTTATGTCGACGACGTATTGCTTATAGGCAATGACATTCCCATGCTAACGTCGGTGAAAGCTTGGCTTTCATTAAAATTCTCCATGAAAGATCTGGGAGAAGAAGCCTTTATTCTGGGAATAAAGATCTACCGGGATAGATCTAGAAAGCTGCTTGGACTCTCCCAGAGTACATATATTGACAAAGTGTTGAAGCGATTCAACATGGATCAATCCAAGAAGCGATTGATGCCAATGTCACGTGGTATCCTTCTGTCTAAGGACATGTGTCCTAAGACTAAAGAAGAGAGATATAACATGAGTCGAATATCGTTCGCCTCGGCAGTCGGATCGATCATGTATGCCATGATATGTACGCGACCTGATGTATCATATGCTTTGAGCATGTGCAGTCGCTATCAGGTTGATCCAGGTGAAGGTCACTGGATGGCTGTTAAGAATATCCTTAAGTATCTTAGACGAACTAAGGATGCTTTCTTAATTTATGGAGGTGGAGAACTTGGGGTGTCTGGGTACACCGTTAGCTGCTGAGCCCGTGCCATTGTATTGTGACAATAACGGGGGCTAAGCACAAGCTAAGGAACCAAGATCTCATCAACGATCCAAGCATGTTCTTCGGCGTTACCATCTGATTCGGGAGATTATTACATCGTGGCGATGTAAAAGTCGAGAAGGTCGCATCGGATGACAACATTGCAGATCCGCTGACGAAGGCTGTTCTTCAGCAAGTGTTTGAACGACATATACATAGTTCAGGTATTAGATGCTTGAGTGACTGGCTATAGGCCAAGTGGTAGATTGTTAGACATTATGACCTATAGCGTCACTATTTTGTAAATGATATTGTATTATTGTACAAAATTAACTATGTGATAATGAAATTGCCTTTTGCCGTTTTGTAAAATTTATTTACTTTAATATATTAATGGCAAAATTCCATATGATTAGTTCCGTATTGAGATGATATGAGACAGTATCAATATAAAAGGTTTAATCATTAAATATCCCTAGTCGGAGTTATTGAGATCAGACATCGATAATGCGGAATAGACTAGTATTGCACTTGTGCGAGTTGTGATGGCACAACGACATAGTTCTCATATATTTAAGTATTGGATACTTATGCAAGTGCGATAGGAGGTTGTGTTTTACCGATGGTACGGAAAACAGCTTCGCTCTGGACAGACCCCGCGGAATCCCATTGGTAGTATGTCTGCGTGTCTATGGGAGGCCGCATCAGGGTAGGTGTATATGGTCTTAACCTGAGACTTGCATCGCTAGTACTTGCGACAATCGGTAAACTTTGGTTGTGGTGGTTCGGGGCTTTAACCGGTTCTGTGTACGCCTCTTCTGGGTTTATCGAGAATCGTAGTGTACTGGATGTGATGTCAAGATGGAAGTATCACTTCAGACATATGGAGATGATGATCACACTGGATACAGAACTAGTACTCTATAAAAGGTTGCAACCGTCGGGACAATATGACCAGGTCATGATTGTCCGATTTAAAGAGACTAGTTGTTTGATATCCGATATATGTTTCGTACGGGGCAGACACATTTCCAGCCCCAGGCCTAACATGTGATCATCCGATACTGGATCGATGTCCGCGATACTACGGTATACTACGCTTGATATTGATCTAATATTCCAGTAAGAATATTTCTGGAGAATTGAGTAGGCATGGCGCTTTGCTAGAAGCCAACCTTGTCTTGTAAATCGGTAAAAATGTAGTACGAGGTACGTACGTGTTTGGATTATCCAACGACTGTATTTACTGCCAACATATCCGGAGATCTCTTGGGTCGCTTCTGAAGATTCACCTATGATGTTTGATTCGAACTTTATTAATCTTAGATTAATTACGGAGAAACTTTATCTTGGATAAAATGCCTTATTAGGAGAGAGAGAGAGATCGATTAATTTGGAATTAATCGATAAAATAATATATTCGATATATTATTAAACGAAATTAGATTTCGACGCGGAATTAAAATCGGAGGATTTAATTCGGGCAAAAGAATTAATTTGGAATAAATTCGTTAGCGATCTGAATAATAATTCCGCTAGGCGTAATTATTTAATTCTCGTCGCGACGGAAATTCGTTAATTCGGAATTAGCGAATTTGGGCCCGAAAGTGTTTGCGGACACATTCGTATTTTGAAACGGGTGGAATCCGCAAATCACATCGCGATATCTCATTACTTGATACGAATAGATGATGGATGTATCTAGTCACCTTTAAGGGATGATACATTGTCTCTATTCTCAATGTGAGATAATGATGGCAAATGATGAATTTTCCTTTGGAGGGAAAAACCTTTCACGGTTTTTGAAGGGTTTTTTGATTAAAAAATTCATTTGGTATTTGATATCATTTCATTTGCTTTTCATTTGTCTCTCACGGTTTTAGAAACAAAAGGAGAACAAAAATTGATAAGTCATACACTCCCTCTTCCTCTCCCTTGCTCACGCCGTGAGCTTCAAACCAAAGGCAGAAAAATCTTTTTCATTTCTACATTTTGCTAGCACATTGAAGGATCAAATGAGGTGATAGGGAATCAACCTTGGAGCTTGGAACACTTGAAGACTTGGAGCTTCTCTTCCTCTTCATCTTGGCCGAAACTTCCACCTTGAAGACTTTAGGATTGTCTTCACCATTTTCGTCACAAAGCTTAGTAAGTATGATTCCGCCATGTTTCTAGCTTTGCATGTATGTTATATGTATTTCTATGGCTTAATCTTTCTTTGGGACTAATTATAGAAACCAACAAGGACCAAGAAGTAACATTCAATGTTTTCAAGGCCATGAATTTCCCAGATGATGAAAAGAAGGAGGAATGTTTCAAACTCTATGTGATACACAGTACCATTCAGAACTCTGATGAAAGACAAAGTTCTAGTGACAAACTTAAAACATGTCAATTGCCTGTAAAGCCTAAAGATAAAGCATCTATTGTACTGAAGGAGCCAATTCTTTCACTACAAGCAACAGAAGAGAAAAAGTTCCACCAGCTCAACGAATTGGAGGAATTTCACAATCAGCCTTTTGAGGATGCCAAATTGTACAAAGAAAAGGGCAAGAAAAGACATGATGAGAAGTTAGTGCGTATACAACTGGAACCAGGGCAGAAGGTATTGTTAAACAAATCAAGGGTGAAATTCTTCCTATGGAAGCCAAAATCATGGTGGTCAGGTCCATTTGTGATCACCAAAGTTTTACCAAATAGAGCCGTTGAGATACATGATCCTGACTCCAACAAAACTTTCAAGGTTAAAATCAAGCGTGTCAAGCACTACTGGGGAGAATCATTTGAGCGAGAAAAAGAAAGTGTCACACTTTCAGATCTAGCCTAACGTTCGAGAAGTCACGTCTAGCTGACGACTTTAAACTTAGCGCTCGCAGGGAGGCAACCCATGCAATTTGTGTATATATTGTGATTTGGTGTGATTTAATTTTGTGTGTTTAGTTTTTGCAGATTAAGTCATTTCAAGATGGAAGAAGCTCTCGCAAATCTTTACAAGCAATTTCATTCTCTCCCTCAAAAATCTCTGATGAAAGTTTACAAAGCTCGCTTGGAACGAATGAGACTACTAACAATTCACGGTGTTCCTAGTGACATTCGTTGGGTAATTGAAGCACGGGTCCGATTGGCAGGTGAGTCTTCTGACTCTTTTATTTCACATCTGCCTGGTTTTGGAAGAAGCACATATGCAAAGAAACATAGAGCTAAATAAATATGTGCTTGTTATAAATGTGCTCGCATATTTTGTAATACTCGTTGTCGTTCTTTAGGAATGGTGTCTGATAACCGCGAATATAAGATTAACTTCATTAGGGATGGCTTGAGTAAGGAGTCTTTGGATGACATATCTAAAACTCTTGAGACGCATCCCAGTGGATGTGTGTATCATGAAATTCGCATGTTATATGCACAATTCCAAAAGGAAAGACAAGTAAATATTATATCTCTTTGTCTTTTCTTAATAATTGTGATTTGTTTTGTTGTTTTCTTTTATTTTCTCCGATAGGATCCAGACCTTTTTGACTATCACGATATTATTTTGCTACTAATCATCCTCTGGAAGATACTACTAATCATCCTCTGGAAGATACTTGTGTTATTTTTACTCACCCTTTTCAGGTACTATAAATTCAGCCCGTCATTGCACTTTTGAAGGCATCCAGAGTTGAGAAAGAAATACATAAAAAAATGGAAGCCACTTCAAGAAGACGAGTTGAAAACATATGTGTGTTTTGCGGTAGTAGTGTTGGTGTTAAGCCACAATACGTAGAAGCAGCACAAGAATTGGGTCGAGTCTTAGCAGCAAGAAATATGCACTTAATATATGGCGGAGGCAATCTTAGACTTATGGGGATCGTTTCAAAGGCAGTACAGGAAGGAGGCAGTCACGTTTTGGGAATCATCCCAAAACCCTTGGCAGAGGCAAATCTTATTGGATCATCAAACGGAGAGGAACTGATCGTGCCAGGTATGTCTGAACGACTGGTAGAAATGATTAACTGTGCTGATGCTTTTATTGCTTTGCCAGGTGGCTTGGGCACATTGGAGGAAATTTTTATAGTACTATCTTGGACGAACCTGAACATACACCAGAAACAAATTGGACTGCTCAACTTTGATGGATTTTATGATTTTCTTTGTGTGTTTCTTGATGATGCTCGGAGAAAGTCAAAACCTTTAAAAGAACTCCTCTTTACTGCCAGAACTGCTCCGGGTTTAATAGACCAACTCATAGCCTATGAACCACAAGTTTACCCCATCCTTTCAAAGATAAATTGGTCCGAGGACGATCGTGGTAAGAGGCGTCGTGTTAATCTGGATCTTAACCTTTAATTTCTTGTAGATTTCAGCTAACCAGGTACGACCTTCTTAACTCTCCTTTTACTGTTTAAGACATTGGGGACAATGTCTCATTTAGGTTTGGGGGAGGGAATTAGTTGATCAGTACCTTATTTTTAGTTTGTGTGTTATTTTTATTTTTAGTCCAAAAGTTTTCGAAAAATACAAAAAAATTGGAAAATTTTCAAAATTTACAAAAATATTTTGCATTTTTATTTGACTAAAAAGGTGAAATTGGTAAGAGATAGCTAGTAAGGAGTTTCCACTCCTGAGACGTATCTGAAACCTATTTCGAAACAAGTTAATTTTTTTTATTTCATTTTGAATTATTTAATTTGTGAATTCTCCTTAAAACAGACTAAAATGGATCTTCATATGCTCAGTTGACAGATATTATCAACATATATAGTAACATACGGACATGAACTAAAATTGAAAAGTTTGTAATATTCAGTGCTCTAGTTTAATTGGAGGAAACATCTCAAAAAGCAATGGAGTAAAAAAAAAAAAAAAAAAAAAAAAACGTCTGAGATCCAAGTTATTAAGTCTGTAAGGGTGTTTTAACACCTAGTGCCCTAAAGCCAACTGGTTTGGGAGTCACTGGCCCAAAGCTCGTTACATGGATCGAAGATGCTGTAAAAATATATATATCTGAAGTCTGAGTAATTAAGTCCGTAGGGGTGTCTTAACACCTGGTGCCCTAAAGCCAACTGGTTTGGGAGTCACCGAACCAACACTCGCTACATAGATGGAAGATATTATATATAAATAAAAAATAGTGAAAAATCAAAGAAAAAATTCAGAAAAATGAGAAAAATTATTTCATTGCTACAAAAAGGTGTGAAATCTGATAGAACTTTAGGACAAAAATGAGTTGTTTAATATTTTTTTGGCTGTGTATATGGAGAATGGTAAAAATAATCGGAGAATTTACTTATTCGGTAATTTAGAATGAAACAAAACAACTATTGATTTGGAGTAGAAGTTTCACCTGATTAGTCACTAACTTCTTTATTCTCTTTTCTCTTGTCTTTTTGCTTTTGTGTGCATTAGTTTCACTACCTTTTACTTTTGTAAAACGTTTGTGGGTATTCGTTGCTGTAAGCCCTCACGAGACTATAACTCGTCCACTAGGGACACCTAGGGGTTTAAAGGCTTGTTGCATATACTAAATGCAACCGTGGTCCCTACGAAAGTGGCTTAGTTTAATTTTAATTGTTTCTTGTATTTTATTTTATTTTTTTGCTCGAGGACTAGTAAAATGTTAGATTTGGGGGTGTGATGAGCGGAAAATATATCAATATTTACCGCCCCTTTAACTTAATATTTTGTTTAGTTTCTCGGGTTTGATGAACGTTTTGATGTGTTTTATTTTATTTTGCAGATAAAATAATAACGGATCTCAATGAAATCATTTAGGATGAAATATGGGTCAAATAAGGGCAATTATTGGACTTGATATATTAATTTTGGAGATTAGAAACTTGAAAGGGCATTTTAACGAAGTGCAGTTTTGGGAATTCCAGTTTTGCGTATTTGTCGTATTTTGAGCATAACCTTTTACTCAGATATCAGATTGCGCTGATTCAAGTGCCAGATTAAAGAAGACTCAAAGATCTACAACTTTGAAAGAGAAAATATTTTCTAATTATGAAGAGTTCATGACCTAAATTGATGAACCATGCAGAAGTATGTGATGTGTAATTATTAAAGTCATTATCAATCATTTTCAAAGCAAAATATAAATTAATAAATAATTAATAAAAATTATCAAATCAACACCAAACAAGATAAGCAATTAGTGGAGCAATTATGGATTTGGTGGAGTAATTAGTGGAGAAATTAATAATGGATTTGGTGGAGAATTTGATGGATGATTTGATATAGGCAAAATTTTGCCTATAAATACCAAGCCATTTCATTTGTAAAATTCATACTTTCTTCTTTGAAATTCCTAATGAATAAATAAGAAGATTGTATCTTGTTTGTTTATTTACAGCTTCCAGTAATTAATTTCCGCTTTCGCAGTTTCATTTCTTTACTTTTCAGTTTTTACTTTCCGCAATTTACTTTTACGCACAAACCTTTTTCTTTCTTTACTTTTGCAGTTTTTATTTTTCAAGCAATGAGGAGGTAACTCCCCCTTGCTGGGGTAAAAGGTAAAGCTTTTATTATTGCTATCTAGATTAATCTCCCTTAAATATAAAATATAAACTATTTAAAACCTGACTTAATGAGGATACCGCTATATTGGCCGGTTGGAAATTAATTATAAATTGGTTTTAACCTGACTAAGTATGGATACCACCTGGTTGGTCAGTTGATAATTAATTATTAATTTGACTTAATCAGGATACCGCCTATATGGCTGGTTGGTAATTATCACGCAAAGTTAATATATTATATTAAAGGAGATATCTAAAATAGTAGTAATAAAAGTTGAACCTCTAACCCCCAGCATTTTCTTTTATTGTACTTTTACTTTATTTAATTTCAGCAATTTACTTTTCAGCAATTTACTTTAAGTAATTTACTTTTTTTTTAACTTTTTACTTTTTACTTTTACTTTTACTTTATTTACTTTTCAACAATTTACTTTTCAGTATTTAATTTTTAGTATTTTACTTTATGTCTTTTATTTTTTTACTACTTGTAAATATGTTTCGTAACTAAGCCAGTTATCTGGGGTTGTGATGAAATCCAATATCACCGGTTTATAAGGGGTTAAATTATAGTTTGGGTAATATAAAGGTTTATTTATTGAGTCTTAATCTTAATGCTTTTTATTAACTGGCCATTAATAAAATTGAACTGGTAAACTTAAAATGAACTAGACATAGAGATTTTAGGTTTAAGACCTTAGACTCAATAGCCCACGATCTTCCTTGAGGATAGATAACCCTTTAATAGATTTCCTTACAGGATAAGAATATACCTGTCGGGCGGGGGTAGCCATAATTGGAACTTAATCTTAATGAATCCAGGTAATTTAGTTGACATAGACATATGGTTCAATTGGGTTATACTGGATATTTGTAGTTGACCATCGGAATAGGCTTTTACATAATTTAGTGTTTCAGGTTAATAAATCAATATTTTACCCAACTATAAGATAACCACTTCATCTTTAAAATGATATTGCAAAGAAATCACAACCCTATATAGTTTTTAATATTGAATTTTCTTAAACCTACTTTCGAACAACTTTATTTACAAACAACCTGTTAGATACTAGTAATCATTTAACCTCATAAAATTAATAGAATACATATTAAGTCCTCGTGGGATCGATATTTTTTATACTACTTGAACGATACGTGCGCTTGCGTTATACGCGTGTGTAAACACCGGTCAAGTTTTGTCACTATTCATGAATGGGGTTGTTGTGGGCATTTAATGCCATTTTGGAGCCAAAAATTGGTGTTGACTTTTGGAAATCAAATACCAAATTTTTGAATAGCTTTTCTAATATTGTTTTTAGAAAACAGAAGTTGAAAAAATAAAATACTCTCTCTCCCAAAATTGAAAAAACCGTGAGCCTTTCCCAAGAGTTAGAAGAATTGTTTTTCTTCCTCCATTGCTAGTACACATTCAATAATCAATACAAGGTGATAGGGAACCGAACTAAGAGCTTGGAATCCTTTAAAAGCTTGGAGCTTGATCATCTTCATCAACAAAATGGAGCCTTGGCCAAATCCTTCAAACAGGCAAAGGAGAAAAGTTTTGTTGATCATCACATCCAAAAGCCGTTCAATGTAAGTGTGTTTCCTCCACTCTTCCTTGTGTATTCATTTTTTTCTATGCTCATTTTGATCTTGGGACCACCGTAAAAACCAACAATGGTATCATGGAGCAAGGTTTAAGCATGAAAATGATTATGGTAAAATTTGGGTAAATTGATTTTGAGCATGTTTTGACTAAATTACTTGTTTGAGCATGCTTGTATATGGATGACATGGAGTTATTTATGATCAATTTCATGAAAAATTAATTGGATCTATTTTTCCCCAAAAATGAGGCTTGGCCGAATGCATCTTACCCTTATAATTCATGGTATTTTCTGTTTGTTTGATCATTGGATGACTTGAAACAATTGGGTAATGTTGATTTAAAATTCAATCGGATTGAAAACGAAATCGGACAAATAAAACCCATAAATTTCGTGAGTGTTGAGCATGTAATGAGATGATTTTTTATTCAAAAATGTTGGGCATAAGTTCAACAAATGAATACATAATTAATTGATTAAATTTGTATTTTGGAAATATTAATTTGGATAATTAATTGATGTATTACACTTTGGTTAATTGAATTAGGAAATTTGGAATTTTAAAAATTGATTAATTGGGCTTGTAATTGTTGTATTTAGGCCTTATGGACTTGGTTGGGCCAAGTAGGTTTGGGCCAAATGGATTGGATCCATATTGGGCCTAAATCATTCTATTAAGTCCAAATATAACAAATGGGCTTTAAATGTTTAATTGGGCCTAATGGGCCAAAATTGGTTTCTTGGCAAATAAGGGTGATTCCTTACTTGGGCCTTGGTATTTGGGTTTGACCCATATTAAAAAAGCCCATGCTTTATGAAATCAATTGAAAGCCCATTGGACTTTTAATTAAACAACATTGGATGTTAATTGGGCTTTGAGACCCATTTAGATTAGATTTGGAATCTAAGTCATTAAAGTGCATTAAAAAGTGAAGATATTTAATTTGGAATTTAATAAATGAATTAGTATTGAATACGAATTGAATTAGATTTAAAGAGTAGTTCAATATAATTCAAGAATTCATACATCAAGTGCTTATTAACAAATGAGTTGGATTCGCGCAAATCGAATCATTGTTTGAACATTGGATGATCACTAATATTCAAAGATTAATTAATTTTATTAGATTGATTGAATAACATGCTTGAATGAATACATGGATGTGATGAATGAATAACGTATATCAGATGGATATTAGAAGGGAAAAGGGCAATTTTAGAAATTGTTGTAAATTTAGAATTTATAAATTGGACCTGCGTGTCCAGCCTTCTCTCTTTATTGATTCTTTGTATTCTCTTCTCACCTAATTCCCCTCAATATTAATGAGGTTTCTATTATTGTATTATGTAATTAGGTAGAAGTAGAATAGTGCTAGCCGGGGTGAGGAAATGGAGTGATTTGTTCTAGGAACAAGTTGTTAAATATCCATCTGTATATAGTTATTAATTTACTTTACGCGCCTTATTATGCTTTTAGAATGCATGTTTAAGGGTGAATGATGAGATCTAACAAAGATAATAAATTGGTTGCCAATTTACGTGAAAAAACCCTCAAAACATATTAAGCGTTTTCCTTCCATTGAGTGATTCTTACTCAAGATCCAAAATTGGCATTGGTTTGTTGGCCAAAGTCAAGACCTTTGTCAATTGCGGATGTGTTTGAATCATGAAAGCATTGTTACATATTGGTGTCTTGTCCAAGTCGTGATTTGTTGGCCAAAGTCAAGATCACTTCTTGTCCATCGACATTGATTACAAAGCTTTCCAAGGTCAATGGGTCCCGCTTAACTGGAATCATTAAGCTTGTTATGCCAAAGCCAAGGCTTAGTTGATTCAGAGGAAAAAGGTTAGGAAAATATATTGGATATATTGGCATATATATTGTATATATGTTTCAAGCTTGGAGGTCCACCTATCGGATCTAGGAATTGGACAATTATGACCCATAGCGTCACTGTTTGTAAAAACATTGTGGTTTTATACAAATTAACTATGTAGTAATGGAAATTGCCTTTTATCATTTCGTAATTAGATTACTTAAATGTGTGAATGATGAAAGTCGTTATGATTAGTTCCGGATTGAGATGATATGAGACAGTATCAATCCACGACGGTTTAATCATTAAATATCCCTAGTCGTAGAATTATCGAGACTGGACATCGATAATGCGGAATAGACTAGTATCGCACTTGTGTGTGTTATGGAAGCATAACAACATAGTTCTCATTTATTTAAGTATTGGATACTTATGCAAGTGTGGTAGGAAGTTGTGTTTTACCGATGGTATGGAAAACAGCTTCACTCTGGATAGACCCCACAGAATCCCATTGGTAGTATGACTATGTGTCTATGGGAGTCTGTATCAGGGTAGGTGTATTTGGTCTTAACCTGAGACATACATCGCTAGTACTTGCGACAAATAATACATTTTGGTTTTGTTCATCCAGAACTTTAACAGGTTCTGTGTACACCTCTTCTAGGTTTATTGAGAATCGTAGTGTATTGGGTGTGATGTCAAGACAGATGTATCACTTCAGTCATATGGAGATGATGGTCACGCAGGGATACAGAACTAGTTCTCTAAAAGGTTGCAACCGTCGGGATAATATGACTAGGTCATGATTATCCGATAATGAAGAGACTAGTTGCTTGTGATATGATATATGCTTTGTACGAGGCATACACTATTCCAGCCTCAGGCCTTGCATGTGACATCCGATACTGGATCACGAGATACGCAATACTATGTATACTATGCCTGACATAGCTTATATATTCCAGTAAGAATATTTCTGGAGAATTGGGTAGGTATGGCGCTTTGCTAGAAGCCAACCTTGTCTCGTAAATCGGTAAGAACATAGTACTAGGTACGTACGTGTTCGGATGGTCCGACGACCGGATTTACTACCAACATATCCAGAGGTCTCTTGGGTCGCTTCCCGAAGATTCACCGATGACGTAGGATTCGAACTTTATTTATCTGGGATAAAGTACTATTTGAAGAGAAAGAATGATTAATTTGGAATTAATCGATAAAATAATATATTCGATATATTATACGAAATTGGATTTCGACGCGGAATTAAAATTAGATTCTAATTCGGGCTAACGAATTGATTTAGAATTAATTCGCAAGCGACGTGTATAGTAATTTTTCTAGGCATGATCATTTAATTAAATTTGATTTAATTACGACGCAATGGAAAACTCGTTAATTCAGAATTAACAAAGCCGAGCCCGGATGTGTTTGCGACGCCACTCTGATTTTGAATCAAGTGCGGCCACAAGTCACATCATGAGTCACATCACTTGTCACTTTAGTGATAGATGTCTTATTACCTTTTTGGTGAGTGACATGTAGTCACTATTTATGAAAGGGGTTGGTGTGGGCATTTAATGCCATTTTGGAGCCAAAAATTGGTGTTGACTTTTGGAAATCAAATACCAAATTTTTGAATAGCTTTTCTAATATTGTTTTTAGAAAACAAAAGTTGAAAAAACAAAATACTCTCTCTCCCAAAATTGAAAAAACCGTGAGCCTCTCCCAAGAGTTAGAAGAATTGTTTTTCTTCCTCCATTGCTAGCACACATTCAATAATCAATACAAGATGATAGGGAACCGAACTAAGAGCTTGGAATCCTTTAAAAGCTTGGAGCTTGATCATCTTCATCAACAAAATGGAGCCTTGGCCGAATCCTTCAAACAAGCAAAGGATAAAAGTTTTTTTGATCATCACATCCAAAAGTCGTTCAATGTAAGTGTGTTTCCGCCACTCTTCCTTTTGTTTTCATTTTTTCTATGCTTATTTATCTTGGGACCACCCTAGAAACCAACAATAAGTAATGAATAGTATTATTCGTTGATGGGTAATAAAAAAATATTAAACACAAACAGAGAGACTTCAAAGGTAGATATTCTCAGATGGAAGATGGATGAGACTATAATAGATTTTAGCGGAGAGATCTTCGCGAACTAAGAAGGAAAATGCCCATAGTTTATGTGAATAAGAATAATAGCATAATCAACTCGGATAACCGCCATTAATATCTGAATAAGTTTTTGTAACAAACAAGCTTCAAGGGTAGGCTTTAAGTGTCATCCAAAATAACAGTGGACACGTGATTCCAAAAGAAGTAATGGGTTAAATCTCTAAGGTAATGAGATAGTGTGAAGAAAGAAATGATCAAATATATGCCAATTAATTGATGACAATACTGGAGGTTGAATATAAAAAGGTAATATGACAAAGAAAGAAAGAAGCTAACTCCTACAAGTAAGAGTAACGTGATACCAGAATCCAAAAACTTGCTAAGATAAGTTAGGGATTATGTATAGTAGAATGCGATTCAAGGATATTATTTTAAGAAATACAGTCTTTTGAGTGAGTTAGTAATGTAATAGTTTCTCCTATAATTGAGGTTTATAACTAATACCAAAGTTTGCAAAATAAATTCCAAAAGTAGTCGAGAAACCTTGGCTATTAACTGAATGCATACAATATTATTTACTAGAGAGATCATTAAAGAGACTACATTACAACAAATTATGAAGAACCCGAGGTATTCTCAAAGTTAGGGAAATGAATGTCATTAGGACATGATTGGTATTAGATGAAATGAAAGAAGGATAACGAAAGGAAGGAAATATGGGGCGACATTTTGTTAGTGTTCCTAGAACATGCCAAAGATCTAATAAGTATGAAAACATGTTCATAAATTCAAAATAAGTTGCAGAATTACTTACATTGAATGAATTTGAGCTTTTAAAATTTTGAGAAGAAGATCCAAGATCCAAGATGATTCCTTTGTTGATTCCAAACTTTGAGTTGAAGATCTCCAAGATCATTCCTTTGTTGATTCCAAGCTTTTGAAGTTGTTTCCCTATCACCTTAGTTGATTCCATGAAGTGCTAGCTCTTTTGAAATTGCAACAAAATCAAAGAGAGAGAGAGGAAGAAGCTCACGCCCATGGAGAGGTTATTAGGGTTTCCCATTTCCAAAATGTGTTACAAGTGTGTAGTGTGTAGAGAGAGAGAAGGCCTTTTTGGTTTTGTTAAAGGGTTTTACCTTTTTTACCCAAAACCATGTAGTTGGGGTAATTTGGTTTCACCTAAACCAAGTAGTTGGAAAGTAAGTGGTTTTGGCAAAAATGCCAACCACTTTCCAGCCACCACTTCACATGTGTGACATATGTGAAGTGGTCCCCACCATTTTGAATTCAAAACTCAAAATGTCTCTACGAACATTTGTCGCGGCTCAGATCCGTTTAATCCGATTAAACGAACTTTCGTCACTAAAATAATTAAATCTAATTTAATTAAATGACGATGCCTCGCAAATATATTACGAACGTCATTTACGAATTAATTCTAAATTAACTCGTTCGTTCGTATTAAAGTCCAACTTTAATTTCGTAACGAAATTCAATTCATACTAATATATCCGATATATTAATTTTAGCCCATGCGAATAAATTAAATAAAAAAATCAAATTTAACTATTAAATTTATTCTACCGATTAATTCCAAATTAATCACGTTCTCTCTATTCCGAACACATTTAATCCCAGATTAAATAATACCTCAATTAATCCCAGATTAATTTTCTCCATCTTAATTAATCCCAGATTAATTCAAATTTAAATCAACTGTCATCGGTGAATCTTTGGGAAGCGACCCAAGAGATCCATGGATATGTTGGCAGTAAGTACGGTCATCAGATTATCCGAATACGTGCGTACCTCGTACCACGTGCTTACCGATTTACAAGACATGGTTGGCTTCTAGCAAAGCACCATGCCTACCCAATTCTCCAGAAATATTCTTACTGGAATATATAATCTATGTCACGCGTAGTATACGTAGTATTCCGTATTGCGATCCAGTATCGGATTGTCACGTGCTAGGCCAAGGGCTGGAATGTGTCTGCCCCGTACGAAGCACATGTCAGATGTCTGGCAACTAGTCTCTATAATCGGATATACATGACCTAGTCATAATATCCCGATGACTGCAGTATTTAAGAGCACTAGTACCGTATCCTACGTGACATCATCTCCACTATGACTGGAGTGATACTTCCGTCTTGACATCACACCCAATACACTACGATTCTCAATATACCCAGCAGAGGCGTACACAGAACCTGTTAAAGCCCTGGACGACCAAAACTAAAGCATACCGATTGTCGCAAGTATTAGCGATGCAAGTCTCAGGTTAAGACCAAATACACCTACCCTGATTTCGGACTTCCATAGACACATAGTCATACTACCAATGGAATTCCGAGGGGTCTATCCAGAGCGAAGCTATTTTCCATGCCATCGGTAAAACCATCCTCCTATTACACTTGCATGAGTATCCTATACCCAAATAAGTGAGAACTATGCCGTTATGATCTCACATAACACGCACAAGTGTAATACTAGTCTATTCCACATTATCGATGTCCAGTCTCGATAATACTACGACTAGGAATATTTAATGATTAATCCTTCGTGGAATGATACTGTCTCATATCATCTCAATCCAGGAACTAATCATAAGGACCTCCTATCATTTATACATTTAGGTGATCTAATCACAAATGATAAGAGTGCAATCTCCTTGTCACATAGTTAATTCATACAACAACACCATGATCTGTACAAATAGTGACGATGTGGGTCATAATTGGCCAACATTCTCCCACTTGGCCTATAGCCAGTCACTCGAGTGTCTTACACCCGAACTATGTACGGTTCGCTCAAACTGCTGAGGAAAGGCTTTCGTCAGTGGATTTGTATGATTATCGTCTGATGCAATTTATTCGATCATCACATCGCCACGATGTATGATCCGAACGAATCAGATGAATAGTCGAAGTATATATCTGGATCGTTGATGAGACCATTAATTCTTTAGTCTGCGTTGTAGCCTAGCTCAGCTGCTAATAGAACTATATCTAATCTAATCAGATTTGTTAATGACCCATATGGCTTCTATTGCTACCTCAGCTACAGCAATAACCCGTATTTGTTGTTTATTCGGTAACAGTATCTTGCTTGGAAGATTTCCAGCTCACTGTTCCGTTATTCAAACTGTATAGTATCGTTATTTTTATCTGTTAGGAAACTTGCATCAGTGATCCCAATCACTTCAAGTTCTTCTTCTCCATATTTTAAGACATCATGCTTAGTTCTCTAAGATACTAAGTATGTTCTTAACATCAATTTAGTGACCATCACTAGGACTGGCCTGTTTGTGACTCCATATGCTCAAAGCGTATGAGACACCAGGTCACGTACATTTTTCAATGTACGAGTTCTCGCAGAGTGTCAAAAACCTCTAGATCTAACTCAGTAGATCTTTATTCCTATAATAAAGGTTGTTACTCCCAAGAATTCTACGGAGAATTTTAATGAAAGCCAAGTTTTCACCGATTGTAATATGGGAACATCATTTCCAAGAAATGACATATCATCATTAATTAGGACATCATTGTTAGTGCGCTCCCAGTAACCTCCTTATATACACAAGAATGATATGCGTTTTGAATCAAATAATACACCATTATGATTACATCAAAACGATAGTTCCAAGAACTTAAGGCTTGCTTCAATCCATACATGGATCGAATAACCTGCAAACCTTGTTTGCTAGTTTTGGTACGACAAAACCGTCAGGATGTTATAAACATCCTCCAAAGAGGTTTCCATTTAAGGAAAGCGATTTTGACGTTCAGCTGCTATATTTCATGAATAAAACATGCAGCATCAGCAAGCATTATCCAAATGGATTTAATGTGGCAACATGTAAAAGATTTTGTTGTAATCAACACAATGTTGATAACGATACCTTTCCGCTACAAGCCTAGCTTAGTACGTTGGTATGTTGCCATCCACGTATGTCTTCCTTGAAGACTTATATAGTATCAATAGGCACAATGCCTTGCGGTACAACAACTAGTGTCCAAACATAGTTGATATACATGGAATCCATTTCGGACTCATGTCACTTTGCCATGATAGGGAGTTGATACCTTGTTTCACTTCCTCATACGTAGTCAGTTCGTATTCCCCAATAAGATTGACATCTTTATGAGGTGAGATCAGAAACCCATACCAAGGTTGTTTTCTGACTCTCTCCGACTTACGCGGTTCTTGTGTATTCGAAGATTACTGGTGCAGTTTCATCCTATGATGATTGTTTGTATTCCATTAAGGACTTGGTGCCTTGAACAGTATAACTCCTCCGATTTTCATGGAGTTTTACTATCCTCCCACTTACCACTGCATATCGGTATTCCTTTTAGGAAAACCGCATGGTGAGCAACAATTACATGTTTTCTAAAGTGAGTTGTATAAGTGCTATACTTTGGTTTCCCAGGATAACCTACAATTGGTACTTATCCAATTGGGTTCTTTGTTTGTATCATCCAAACATATGCTTAGCATTCCCAAATCAACAGGAATGAGAAAACCCAGTTTCTTTCCTGTTCATATCTAATATGAAGTCTGTCAAACAGATTTTCATGGAATCTTATTCAAAATAAGTATTGCACTGTTAATGCTTATCCTTTGAAGGAAAATGGTAGCTCAGAGCGACTCATGATTAACCTTATCATGTCCAACAAAATTCGGTTTCTCTGTTCGGACACACCATCAAACTGACGTGTTCCGGGAGGAGTCCTCATTGAAAGAATACTATACTCTTTCAAGTATTTGAGAAACTTATTGCTTAAGTATTTTCGTCATGGTCAAACCGTGATGTTTTAATACTTTAGTCGATCGTTTTGTCTATTTCATGTCGAAACTCTAAAAGTTTCCGATTTATGTTCTTCAAAAGAAACACAACCATAACGCGATGCCACATCCGTAAAGGTCACGAAATATTTATATCCACCTCTAGCCTAGCTAGACATGGGCCCACTTACGTCACTATGAACAAGGGCTAATAGATCGGTGGCACTTATACTTTTACCAATAAAGTGTTTTAGGCACTTTGCCCAATAAACTAGATTTGTAGACTTTATTTGAGTGGAATAAAATCCGTCCTAGTATCCACTCTTCAAAAGTGTGGATATACGAGTCTTGTTTAATTGTGTCCCAGACAACACTGCCACAAATAAGTCTCATCTGATCAAATCAGTTTGAGCTATTTGTTTGTCATATTATATGTTTGAGATTTATTTATATTCAAAATATAAATATTGTTATTCATCTAATGTGTTTATCTCAATATCATCTTTATAAAATAAAACACTTTAGTGTTCTAGAATATAAAGGTATACTCGCAACGAGTTATACTCGATATAGAGATAATGTTTCTAGTCAAACTAGTTATATTATAACAGTTTCTTAATTTAAGTACACACCCAAATGGTAGTTCCTAAACTTAGGTATCTACAGTTGAAACAGAGACTGTCGTCCCGTTTCCGATTCGCAGATTAATCTCATCTGAAGTCAGTATCCTGCTCACAGCAGATTCTGCACATCAATGCATATTTATATATCACACTAAGTATTTAAAATCCAATTTTAATACTAGTAGTGAACATATTTATGACAAATATATTTGAAGTCAGAGCCTTGCTCGTCTTCAATTCCTTCATGTCTGCTTTGTCCATACGGCAGTCATGCTTCAATGACCCTGTTTGCCACAATTTAGCAGACATCTTGGGATATGTCCTTTATCTTCCTAGAAGATTATAATGATTTTGCCTTTGCCCTTTTCATATTCTAGAAGTCTTTGGCCAAGCCTTGGCCTTCTAGAATATTGAAGTAAGATGCGTCTTGCGCTACTTGCCTTATTGAAAACTTTGGCTTTGTCTCCTTGAGAATGGCCATTAACTCTCCAAGAGTTATTAATTACAATTTAATACTTCTAAGATCTAAGAATAGATCTATGAAGATCCTTCAATTTCTTCATCATGCTTTAAGGATCTAATCCTTAGTTCTGATTAGGAAATTAAGGAGTCTTTATGGCAAGCATAATGGATTAAACATTAAAGTTATCATCACATGAATCTTCCAAAGATCATTCTCTACTATTTGCTTAACTCCGGGCTTAGGCCTAAGATGTTATTTTATCAAATAAAGTAACTTCTTAGTTTCAGGACTATCCTGAAATTTATTCCAAATTGAAAATTAAAGTCGTTTGAACACATTTTCCCTAGGATAATGTTTTAAACATTAATCTTTCAATTTAATCTTGATTCTAATAGTCCAACTATTTAATCAACGATTTCAGGTACAATCTAATGTAATGATTACTATAGTCTAACTATATAATTATTACAATTTTATGGTGGTTAAAATCAAATATATATTGATTACTATAATCCAATTATATAATCATTATAAATGATCGGTAAAATCCAAATATATTGATTACCATAATCCAATTATATAATCATTATAAATGAAGAAGTTTGAATACAGTCCAACTGTTTAATTAAAACAACTATTAAATATTAGTCCAACTAACATTTGATGAATAATATTTGATTGAGCGCGTATGGCAAGTAAACTAACGAATATTGCAAATCTAATACTTGCCTCCCACTATTTTTCGGCGAGCCTCTAACCCTCTATCGATTACTCGGGAAACCATGTTTCCTAGTGGGCTAGGATCCCGTTAAATAACACACAATCTTGACTTTGGCCAACAAATTGTATGATACTTAACTAGGTAGATCTCTAAGATCAATTGGATCTCATCCAATTCCTAGATCCGGTAGGTGGACATCCAAGTCCGAAACATATACAATATATATGCCAATACATCCAATATATTTTCCTAACCTTTTTCCTCTGAATCAACTAAGCATTGGCTTTGGCACAACAAACATAATGATTCCAGTTAAGCGGAACCCATTGACATGGAAAGCTCATAATTAATGTCGATGGACAAGAAGTGATCTTCAATTTGGCCAACAAATCACGACTTGGACAAGACACCGATATGGAACAAAACTCTCATGATTCAAACACATCCGTAATTGACAAAGGTCGTGACTTTGGCCACACAAACCAATGCCAACTTTGGATCTTGAGTAAGAATAACTCAACGGAAGGAAAAAACACTTAATATGTTTTGAGGGTGTTTTCGCGTGCAAATTGGCAACCATTTATTATCTTTGTTAAGGTCTCATCATCATACACCCTTAACATGCATTCTAAATACATAATAAAGCGCGTATTAAATAAATAAATTAATAATGATATATGGATGGATATGTCACAAATGTTCCTAGAACAAATCACTCAATTCCTCTTCCCGGCTAGAAACTATTCTAACTTCAACCCAATTACAAAATACAATAAAGAAACCTCATTTACATTGGGGGAATAGGTGAGAAGAGAAATACAATGAGAGAGGAGATAAAAGGCCGGACACGTAGGTCCAATTTAATAATTCTAAACTTATACAACAATTTCCAAAACTGCCCTTACCCTCTAATGTCCATCCGATATCTACATTATTCATACAACACATTCATGTATTCATACAAATCATGTTATTCAATGAATCTAATCCAATTAATTAATCTTGAATTAATGATCATACAATGTTCAAACAACGATTTGATTTGCGCGAGTCAAACTCGTTTAAGAATAAATACTTAAAGTAAGTATTCTTGAATTATATTGAACTACAACTTTAAATCCAATTTATTTGTATTCAATACTAATTCCAATTTAATTCGAAATTAAATATATACACTTACTTATAAGCCTTAAAGACTTGGATTCCAAATCCAATCTTAATGGGTCTCAAAGGCCCAATAACATCCATGTCATTTCAATTAAAGTACAATGGGCTTTTAATTGATTCTTAAGGCATGGGCTTTGGCCATAATGGATCAAACCCAAAATGCCAAGGCCCAATAGGAATCACCCTATTGCCACAAAAAACAATTTAGGCCCATTGGGCCCAATTAAATTCTTTAAAGGGCCAAGTGATGTATTTGGACTTTATGGAATTGGTTTTGGGCCCAATTGGATCCAATCCAAAAGTCCAAAACCAAACTTAGTCAAACCAAGCCATTAAGCCCAAATACACACTTTAAGCCCAATTCATAATAAAGGCTTATTAACATAATTATAATATTCAAAATATCACAATTACTTTAATTAAAGTGCATTAGCCATGATTAATTAATTAAACTCAATATTTCCAAAATACCAATTAACTTAATTAATCATGCTTAATCCATCAATTCATGCTTAACACAAATTGAAGCCTAAATACATCATTTCATGCTCAACACAAATTGAATCCTAAATTCATCATTTCATGCTCAACATGCTCTTTGATTTTAACATAAACATTATTGACTTTGATTCTAATCTAATCAAACCTACAATCAACATTTAAACTAGCATTTAAACACATTATTTCAAATTACAAAAATAAAAAAACACTGCAGTCCAAGACAGTGCACCATTCGGCCATGTGAAGAAATTTTTAATTTTTGATTCTTTTGATTTGTTTCAAATCTAATCATGCATAACTCTAAGTTATCATATTCTAAGCATGCTCAAAGCATCAATTTGAAGAAATCATGCTCAAAACATAAAAGGCCCAAATTTTAGTCTCATGAACCCTAAAATTTTCATCATGCTTAAAATTGCTCTGATACCATTGTTAGTGTTCCTAGAACATGCCAAGGATCTAATAAGCATGAAAACATGTTCATAAATTCAAAATAAGTTGTGGAATTACTTACATTGAAGGGATTTTTAGCTTTTAATATTTTGAGAAGAAGATCCAAGATCAAGATGCTTCTTTTGTTGATTCCAAGCTTTGAGTTGAAGATCTCCAAGATCCTTCCTTTGTTTATTCCAAGCTTTTGAAGTTGTTTCCCTATCACCTTAGTTGATTCCATGAAGTGCTAGCTCCTTTGAAATTGCAACAAAATCAAAGAGAGGGAGAGGAAGAAGCTCACGCCCATGGAGAGGTTATTAGGGTTTCCCATTTCCAAAATGTGTTACAAGTGTGTAGTGTGTAGAGAGAGAGAAGGTCTTTTTGGTTTTGTTAAAGGGTGTTACCCTTTTTACCCAAAACCATGTAGTTGGGGTAATTTGGTTTCACCTAAACCAAGTAGTTGGAAAGTAAGTGGTTTTGGCATAAATGCCAACCAATTTCCAACCACCACTTCACATGTGTGACATGTGTGAAGTGGTCCCCACCATTTTGAATTCAAAACTCAAAATGTCTCTACGAACATTTGCCGTGGCTCAGATCCGTTTAATCCGATTAAACGAACTTTCGTCGCTAAATAATTAAATCTAATTTAATTAAATGACGATGACTCGCAAATATATTACGAACGTCGTTTACGAATTAATTCTAAATTAACTCGTTCGTTCGTATTAAAGTCCAACTTTTATTTCGTAACGAAATTCAATTCATATTAATATATCCGATATATTAATTTTAGCCCATACGAATAAATTAAATAAAAAAAAATCAATTTAACTATTAAATTTATTCTACCTATTCATTCCAAATTAATCGCGTTCTCTCTCTTCCGAACACATTTAATCCCATATTAAATAATACCTCAATTAATCCCAGATTAATTTTCTCCAACTTAATTAATCCCAGATTAATTCTAATTTAAATCAACTGTCATCGGTGAATCTTTGGGAAGTGACCAAGAGATCCCTGGATATAGTGGCAGTAAATACGGTCATCGGATTATCCGAATACGTGCATACCTCGTACCACGTGCTTACCGATTTACAAGAAATGGTTGGCTTCTAGTAAAGCACCATGCCTACCCAATTCTCCAGAAATATTCTTACTGGAATATATAATCTATGTCAGGCGTAGTATACGTAGTATTGCGTATTGT
>SKCR01036059.1:0-32443 GCA_019454045.1 Zanthoxylum bungeanum
AAAAAAAATGAGTTCAAAATGAAAAGAAAAAAGAGAGACAAAGGAAAAGAAAGATAAAACCATACCACATTGAGCACGAAAAAGCAATTGCAGAGCATAACTGAGACATCTAGGTTGGTTTGACCCATCGATCCCGATTTTTGAAACGAAATCATTGAGTTGGCTTACTTAATGATCAAGCTGTGAAAGGACCTTTGCACACACACACTTTGAGTCCGGCTTAGATCATTTATTCAAAAACTCAGATTTGAGTTGCATTGAGTGTTTTGAATGTTCTCTGGTTTCATTACTAGGCATTCCTTGAGGACGATAATATGTATAACTATTGGGACTATTTCGTAGCATGTGATATAGTATGATAATATGGAAGGCCCCACCATGTGGTTCATCTTGACAAGTGCAAACAGCGGAGAGAAAAAGCTAAATCAAGACTGGGGGCGACCAGTCTACCACCACCGTGAATAAGAAGTATAACAAGGAATTGAGCCATGAGACCAGAGAGAAGACTGCAATCACCTGGAGAACTGACGGAAGACCTAACCCAACAGAATAGGAAATTCATTCATGCATGCATGCATACACGTAACATAATTTGCATTCTTTTTTGTGTTTGTTTTGTTTTGTATTCACAGGTTTCAAAGAAGAAAAAGAGAAAGCGGCAAAGACAAGCCAACCAGAATCAGCAACATATGAGTAGTAGTTTTGGGGATGAGTCCCAGGGTTGAGGCCCATATTAGTTTCAGTTTTGGGGATGAGTCCTAGGGTTGAGGCCCATATCAGTTTCAGTTTTGGGGATGAGTCCCAAGGTCGAGGCCCACATTAGCAGAGTTTTGAAATGAATCCGGGAATGAATCCCAGGGCGAGGCCCATATCAGCATAAGGGCGAGGCCCATATCAGTATCGGTTTGGGGTGAGGCCCATCTCAGTATCAGTTTGGGGGCTAGGCCATCTCAATAACAGCTCGGGGGCGAGGCCTATATCATTATCAATATTAGTCTTGCCGGGTATGGCACTCTGGGGGCGAGGCCCATATCATTATCAGTATTAGTCTTGTCGGGTATGGAACTCTGGGGGCGAGGCCCACATCATTACTAGTATCAGTTCTGCCGGGTATGGCACTCTGGGGGCGTGGCCCACATCTCATTATCAGTATCAGTCTTGCCGGGTATGGCACTCTAGAGGCGGGGCCCACATCAGTATTAGTATCAGTTTGGGGCCGAGGCCCACATCAGTGTAGGCATTGCATTTTTGCATGTGAAACCTGATGATGAGTATCAGTTGGAGGCACTACCTTTTTAGTTAAGGATATTGCGGGAAACGGTCGTCGGAAGGGAATCAGTATTTCGTTAGATCCTTGTTCACTTATTTGGCGTCAAGCTCACTTGTTGGACCTCTGTTTAGACCACCTTTGGCCCAGAAAAAAACCAAAAACCTTTTAATCTAGCCCATACATGCCTAACCCATTCACCAAGCCAAACCAAGCCCACACCACATCTATCCCCACGCCCACCATGACTAAGCCCACACGCCCATCACCCTAAATTACAAACACCAAATTAAATAAAATTTAATTAGATAATGTATTGAATTAAATAAAATAATTAAACCATTTACCAATTAAATAAAACATAAAAAATAATCCTAACCTAATTTAGATAAATCAAATATATTAACTTCCTAACTAAACAAAATCATATACTAAATTAAAGAAATATCATGCCTAATTAAATCACTCATAACCAATTTAAATATATTGACTTCCTAATCTAAACCAATCTTGTCTCCATCAAATCCATTGCTTTCCTTCTTTAACACTAAATAAAATCCCTTCCTTGTGAGACAAGGAGAAGCCCTATCCCTTCTCTATAGAAACAACCCCTAACCAAGACATGCATTCCCCTAGCTCATACACACAACTCACACGCAAATCACAGCAAGATACCCTAGACATTACACGCAAATCACAAGAAAAATAGAAAACAATTCTCTTCATCCCCACCCTCACATTACCGAAAATATAGCAGCCATTCACAGCCCCTACAACCATCAAAACAGCCCTTAATCACCATCGAAAACCAGCCCCATAAACCCCCACACATCACTGAAAATTACCCCAAAAACAACAGCTACATACACCGAAAATTACCCCAAAAATAGCAGCCCTGAACACTCAAACAACAGCCTAAAATCACCTTAAAACAGCAGTAAATTAACCCCAAAAATAGCAGCAAATTAACCCCAAAACAGCAGCCATTCACGCCAAAACAGTGACCTGAACAGTGAGCAGAAAATACAGAGGAAACATCAGCAAAATGGAGGCCAAACAGCAAGTAAAACAGCAAAACAGTGAGCTAAAACGTAAACCAGTGAACCGGAGAAGTTGAGGAGCTTTACCCTTCCGATCTCCATGAAACGCAAGTCCGAAAGTCGGCAAAAAAGGTTAGACCTGAGGGTATTTTCCACATTCGTTTTCTGTTTTATTTTTATTATTCATTGAGTATTGTTTGCATGATTGTTATGTTAAAATGCATGTTGTGGCCCTTGAGTAGATAAATATGCATGGATTACGAAATATTGTATGTTGTGGCCTTGGAATAAAATGAAAGATGTGTCAACTCTCGCGGTATATCGGATGGAAACCCGGACATAAATTTCATAGCCGATTCCGAATGGACGGTAGTATGATCTGTACTCGGGATACAACTCCACGTACAGCTTGAGTAAACGGTACTTTCTTTTGTTTTATGTTGCTTTGATTTATTTATTATTCGTCATTTGAATTCCGCATGTTACTTGTTTATGTATGATGCGATCGAGCACATGGGCTTAGTAAGTCGGATTAAAGGTCCCCTATTTGGAAGGGCTAAAACCCTTTACCACGATGCTTTTCCGCGCCGGTTGATGTGTGTCGGTTGAATGTAAGAAATGTTCAATCGGGTACACTAAGTTTGATATTATTGTCTTTATTCTTTGTATGCATGATGCGATCGAGTGCATGGGCTTAGTAAGTCGGATTAAAGGTCCCCTATTTGGAGGGGTTAAAACCCTTTACCACGATGCTTTGGCCGCGCCGGTTGATGTGTGTTCGGTTGAATGTAAGATATGTTCAATCAGGCATACTAAGTTTGATATTATTGTCTTTATTCTTTGTATGCATGATACGATCGAGCGCATGGGCTTAGTAAGTCGGATTAAAGGTCCCCTATTTGGAGGGGTTAAAACCCTTTACCATGATGCTTTGCCGCGCCGGTTGATGTATATTCGGTTGAATGTAAGATGTGTTCAATCGGGTATATGAAGTTTCATATAGTTATCTTTATCTTTGTACGCATTGTAATGAAAAGTGCATGGGCTCATTGTGTTGGACTAAAAAGGTTCTCCATTTGGGGGAAGAAAAGCCTAAAAGGCTACCTTTGCCACGATATTTGCCGCGTCTTTCATATATTGATTGCATCATCTACCCCTGTCTTGGCTCGATCTATTACCGTTGGTACACCTATATTATTAGCCCTTGCACTTTCCTTTGTTCATACACAAACCAGAACCCTCATTCACGTTAAGACCTAAGCCTCATCACGCTAATCACACCTTCACCCACTTAAAGCCACCTATTAGCCTCACGTAGCTTTACCCCCTCCTCTTGCCACGCACCTGCTCGCCCACGTCCCCATAAACCCGCCACCTTGCCCTTTTACCGCAACAACCTTCACCAGCCTCAACTTTAATTTACGCTTACCACAAGCACAAAGCCTCACGCAATTGTCCCTTTGCCGCAACTACCTACAAGCCCTTTGCTCCACTCACAAGACCATGCCTTAACGCCACCTATTAGCCTCAACCCGCGCGTAAAGCCAACTATACCATTCACGCATGCATTATGAAATCCCATATGGTCATCCTTATCTTTGTACGTATCGTAATGAAAAGCACATTTATTCCATTGGTTGCATCACTTACCTTAGTCTTGGCTTAAGGTATTACAATTCATATATCCATGTCATGATAGCATTTGAGTATTATTTCTTGTGGTATATCGGATGGAAACCTAGACATAAATTTCGTAGCCGATTCCGAATGGACGGTAGTGCGGTCTGTACTTGGGATACAATTCCACGTACCACTTGGAAAAGTGCTCACATGTGTGTTTGTGTCCATATTAGTTATCTCTCTTTTGCACCACGTCATAGCATGCTTACTTTAATGCCTAATTGCATCCTTAAGTGTCTTTTTGCATTATGTATTTAGTTGACTCTTTTATTTACACATGGACATGAAATGGCTATTTGTTTATGCTTCCGCACGTATAAGTATGATATGTCTATGAAATCACATGTTCACCATTATTGATTCGCTTTTATGTGTGCTTGTGGGTTAGTGTGTGCTCGTGTTTCCATGAATACAATATGCCAAGGAAGTTGTATGTTCGTTGCTATTTTGAGTTACTTTCAAGCATGCAATCTTAAATGTAAGATATATGCAAATTTAGGTGTAAGTTTTATTTTTTGCGCATATGAACTTAGAAACATGATACTCTTAGAAATAAGTGTTACTTAAGCTTGATTAAATTATTACACAAATCCTTTCATTACAAGTGACATAAGTAAATGACCATTTTGAACCCAACGGTTTGAGGTCTTCCCTTGCGAGGGGTGAGTGCGGCCTAAATCTCATTTTCCCGGTTCACACCGGGTGGCGACTCTATTATTCTCCGGTTTAGTCCCCCGTGGATACTCCGTACTTGATCGGCGTAATCACACACGTATAACGCCTTATGAGAATCATTACTCTCAAACGTTCCTAATCATAGTTTTGTGAATAATCTGGGCGTTCACAAAACGGAGAGACTAGCATGATGATATGATCTGCCCTTAAGTGTGGTAGCCGATCTAATAGGCTACTAGTGGAGATCCGTCCGCTTGGTGTATCACATGGATGCATGAGTTGCTCGTGTCCATCGAACTGACCGTCGAAAGTTTTCACATGGAGTGTTTATCCCATGTGTCTGTGAGAACTTTCATGTATCGATTGTATGACTAGTCCTTAGACTTTAGGTCTTTACAATCTTATGTGTCGATCAAATAACTTTGACATTCTCCTTCCCCAGTTCAAAAGATCCGGTCATAAGGGTATGATTGGGTCATTTGTTGAAACACATGAAGTTTGTAAAGATACAACAGATAATCGCCACTCTCTCGGATAATATTTTCTTATAAGAGTAGTATTCCAGTTCGCGGGTTGATATGTGTGATCAGTGTTTGAGACTGTGGCCGCAGCGGAAGAATCATGTGAGATTCTTGGGTTAGCACGATTCATGACACTATCAACATCATACCTTTCACTATATGGGTAGACACTTTCCATACCATAGGTCAAACGGTGGGGATACAGTGAGGCAAAAGACCGTATCATATGTAAATCGCATACATAATGGGTATATATCTTTCCTTCTCAATTGGGGGCCTTGGCATGTTGCTATATATCAACCTTGGTCATTGAAATCGAACGACCATCTGATCGGAGGATAATTTATGTTCGATTAAATTATCACGATTCATTTCATGTCCAACTTGAGGGGAACCCAAAAGGTCACACACAACAAAGTCGTAATCAATGGTTAACAGTGCACAATACAAATTTAACAACATATATGATTGCTGTAGGAATTGTTCATAAATGGTTCAATGTGTTTAATTATTGAACATATCATTTATGAGGTTCCAAAGTGGCTTAGGGATTGGTGAATGATGATAGGGGCACTTTGGGAATTGGAAAAATGAATAAGAAAATAAATAAATAAATAAATAAAAATAAAAATAAAAAAATCTGCTTTTTTTTTATTTGTTTTGAATTCCAATTCGGTCCAAACTCTTATTAGGGTTTTATAATCTCATTAAACCAATATATTAAGATCCAATGGCTAAGATTTAATTAGCATTTATCCCACATCAGATTCTTAATTAATTTTGTTATCTTTGGAGCACTTATATAAACCCAAAGAATTCTTTACAAATTTTTACACCAAAACCTTTCATATCTTGGATTTATATAAGTGAACAACTCTAAAGTTTAAGAGTAAGCCACTGATTTTGAAGATCCTTAAGTCTAATTGACTAGAGGAATCTCAAGTTAAAAGTTTTGAGGTATTTGCCCAGGCTAGCACCAAAGGCAAAATACCCGTGCACTCAAGGCGTAGTCTTGCCATTGAGTTTTGGCTTTGGTGTGTGCACATTTGGAGGCCACACACTTTGGTGGATCTTTGGAACGTGGAAGAGCTTGCTGAGTTCGAGAAAAGCTTGTAGATTGGAAGGAGGATTGGAAGAGTCTTCGGTTCAAGTAAGTCTTTTTCTTTCTTTATTTTAATTAGAGTTCTTATGATAGTTAACATGTTTAGGTTTATGTTCTTTGCATGTTTTATGAGTTTTTTATGCTTAGAATATATAGTAACATGTCTAGGCTTGTAGAATAATAAAAACAAATGGGTCTTGGGTAAAGGGATAGCGACATCATAATTTTTAATTTTTCACTGCGCACTCGCGGCCGCTTCCCAACAAGGATAAGTTATCTAGCGGGTATGCAGCTCCCTCTCTGTCACTAGTATCCTCCATCGCAGGCTCATCATCCTCAACCTCAACCTCACTGTCAGTAGAATGTACCTCACCACTTTTCTTTTCAATCACTAAGGTGCGCTTGTTTGGGCCCAAAGCTTGTTAAAGCCTCCATCCCGTCGATCATTAGGAACCCATTTCCCCTTCCATGCAGAAGTAGTCTGAGTACCAAATATGGATGTAGTCTTCTTATTGAGTTGCCTCTATACCTTGATAGCCATGTGAAGCATATCCTCCAAATCAACATAATGATGCAACTCCACCATGTTGGCAATCTCTCTATTCAAGCCCCCTAGAAATCGTGCCATAGTAGCCTCTGCATCCTCCACTACATTTGCCCTGATTAAGACAACCTCTATCTCAGTATAGTAATCCTCTAGACTCTTGGCCCCTTAATACAGATGTTGTAGTTTCTGATACAACTATCGGTAGTAATGGCTGGGTATGAATCGTTTCCTCATGAGACCTCGAAGTTCTTCCCCTATCTGAACTAGCCTCTCATAATTCCTCCTTCTATTAGTGACAATCTGATCCCACCAAATCATCACATAATAAGTGAATTCCATGGATGCCAGATTGATCTTCTTCTCATCAGAGTAATGATGACAGTTGAAAATCAACTCGATTTTCTTCTCCCACTCTAAATACGCTTCATGATCATTCTTGCCCCGGAAGTTTGGTATCCTGATCTTGATGCTACTCAAATCACCATCAATATCACCGTGTCTACCATAACCCCTCCTTTCATAATCCTCACGTCTGTCATCAAATCCTATCTGTCTATCAAACCTCATATCTCTTCTATCATGCCTCCACTCTTGCCTATGATTCTTGGGCCTATACCTCTCTTCCTCCTCAACTGAGTCTTTCAAATCATCAAACCCATCAGGATCATTCTCGGCCTCATCTTCCACAACTGGTACTCGAGGTGGTGGAACTTTCCGCGGGGGCATAACTTGTGGTGGTACTCGTGGAATATTGTTTGTCTGTATACTATCAAAACTCTTTGACAACCTCTCCAAAGTAGTATTCACGTTCTCCATCATATCTGTAAACTTTCTATCTAAAGCCTCAAGCTTCTCATCCACCGTCAAACTAGTACCTGCCATCTCAAAGCTTCAACAAATAGATTAGAAGTAACAAATATGTGAAAACAATTATATAACCTCACAATCTCACACGTTCACGTGTTTGCACTCAATTACGTATCACTACACTCCACTCGTGTTTGCACTTACTATAATGTGAATATGACTTACCATAGATGTTCACAACAATGTGTAATCTTCAAGCTAGCATAAACAACAAGAAACTAATATAGGGCAAACGGAGTAATGCGAGTAAGAATTAGCAAATACGTAGACTCAATTCAAAGAAAACCTAAAGCTAGAATGCCTGGAATGAAATCACAAACTAGAACAATAGGCAAACAAGCAAGCAAACAAACCCGGACGTATGCAAATTGGGATGTAAATTTTGTGCTCAATAGAAATTTTGTTGAATTACCTTTCACGGACACCAAATTGATGATATGGAACCAACCAATTTCAACCAAATTTTAGAACTAATTATTTTTTCCTTTTCAGGTTACTTGAACTCTTAAAAAAATTATAAGTGTTGACCGATTTGAGGTCCGGTATGGTTGCTTCCCGGTTCCAGTAGCTATGTTTTACGCACAGGTTCGCCGGTATGTAGACCGATATGTAAGCCGGTTTGAACTAGCTCGATTCTAGTAGCTATGTTTTTGGAACAAGTTGGCAGGTATTTAGTCCGGTATGGGACTGGTATGAAACTTACCCAGTTTCAGAAGCTATGTAATCCCCAGAAAGACCAGTATGAAGGCCGATATGAATACCGGTATGAAACTTTCTGGTTCCAAAGGCTGTGTCTAGTGTATTTTTTTTACCGGTATGCCGGTATAAGGACGGTATGCCGATCACAGGTGATTCAAAATAAGCAAAAACACTTAAGAAACAAAAAACCAAGAATCAAGATGAACAAATATCTTGATGACCAACAAACACAATAAAGACTAAATGAAAAATACAAAGTAAAGATAGAAAAATCAGACCTTGGAACCCTAAGCTCTGATACCAAATGACGCGGAACTCACTTGGATGTTTAAGGCCAAGTAAACCCCTCGCAACGGATAGAACCCCAAGCATCGCGAATTCGATTTTGTAGGAAAAAAACCCTTCCAATGCCATAAAGAAGACCCACAAAGATCTTGTCTTTGAAAACCCTTAAGATGATTCCTTACAATGTTATGCTAGCACGGAGACGCCACCAAGGTTGCCACGCCTTAGATAAGTCAAAGCTGAAACTAAGGGGAATCCCTCCCTTAAGTTTGAAATTCGACTATAGCCATTTTTCGTTGAAGAAATTCGAAATTTGCAAGTTATCATTGAAGAAGACAAAGTTTGCAATATATAGGATAAGGCAAATTTACTAAAATGCCATTCAAAAGGTAAAAAGACCAAAAGGTCCTAAAACTACCCAATGGCTATATAAAGCTAAAACCCTAAGTAGTCATTTACTAAATAATACAAATATCCCCTCCAAGATCTTTATGCAAGTGGCAAAAAGATCAAAAAGAAAAAGTCAACAAAAGTGGCATTATTTCTAAAGAATGCCTAATAGGTCCTTTAACTAACTAACTTAGTTCTAATCCAATTTGACCTAAATGATCTTGTTAACTAAGTTACAAATAGCCTAACTAGAGTCAACATGTCAAACAAAAGGTCAAAATACAAGCCCATTTGGCCGAATTACATATAAGGCATAAAATGACCAAATTCTTCAAAATGCTCATATCTTCAAAATCAGCTATTACGCGTCTTCTAGAATTACTTGGGACATGTGAAATAGCTTTGGACCCACTCCATTGAAGCCCTCATGTGACGCCAATATGCCCTGAGGTTATATGTCACAATCGGCCATGGCACTCTGTGCTAGTCCCGTCATTGCGTCTCTGATCTTCTTAGCTTTCTGGCGTGTGATTGGCCCTGTGTGGGAACACAGGAGCTGGGGCGACGCATGCTGTCCCGGGCTCGCGGCCCGGTCGGGAGTACGGAGTAGCCACGGGGGACTAAACCGGAGAATAATGGAGTCGCCACCCGGTGTGAACCGGGAAAATGAGATTTAAGTCCGCACTCACCCCTCGCAACGGAAGACCTCAAACCATTGGGTTCGGAATGGTCCCTTACTTATGCCACTTGTAATGACAGGATTTATGTAATAATTTAATCAGGCTTAAGTAGCACTTATTTCCAAGAGTATCATGCTTCTAAATGTTAGAGTTTCTAGAGGTCCCAAGATCAAAACTCAAGCATGAATCATAAGCGAATACAACGATTTAAGTGCGGAATACTTACATCGAGTGGTGGAGATGCGATTTGGGCAACAAAACGAACTGAAATCTTCACTGGTTTGGGCGTGAGCAGTCCACTGTCACAGCTCACTGCAGATTCGGTTTTGTGCTTCTGTTTTGCTCCATTTTGATCAAGAATTACGAGCTCCAAGCTTCATCAAAATGTTCCTTGCTCATGGGTATACTTCCCTTATCACCTTCGCATTGAACCCGGAGTGTGCTAGCACTCTTGTTTTGCCACAAAACACACTTGCTTCCCTCCATTTTCTTTTATCTTGTTCGGCAGTTCACTGCCTTTGCAAAACCAGAAAATGTCGTGAGAGAGGGGAGAAGAAGAAGAGGAGAGAGAGGAAAAAGTGAAGAGTTGTGTGTACGTTTTTTGTGTTATTAAAGTGTATCAAATACACATGAATGAAAAGCAATTTCATTTCAACACATTTGGGTTATATTTCCCAACCACACACATCACCTTTTTAAAATTCATTATATGCCATCATTACCTCTCTTTGAGAATAGAGACAATGTATCATCCCTCAAAGTGACTAGATACATCCATCATCTATTCGTGTCAAGTAATGAGATATCGCGATGTGATTTGCGGATTCCACCCGTTTCAAAATACGAATGTGTCCGCAAACACTTTCGGGCCCCCCAAATTCGCTAATTCCGAATTAACTAATTTCCGTCGCGACGAGAATTAAATAATTACGCCCAGCGGAATTATTATTCACGTCGCTAACGAATTAATTCTAAATTAATTCGCTCGCCCGAATTAAAATCTAATTTTATTCCGCGTCGAAATCTAATTTCGTTTAATATATCAAATATATTAATTCCTCGATTAATTCCAAATCAATGTTTCTCTCTCTTCAATTGATATTTTATCCTAGATAAAATGTCTCCGAAATTAATCCCAGATTAATTCTCTCTCTCATCATATTAATCCCAGATTAATATAAGTGCGAGTCATACGTCATCGGTGAATCTTTGGGAAGCGACCCATGAGATCCCCGGATATGTTGGCAGTAAATACGGTCGTCGGTGTACCCGAATCACGTACGTACCAAGTACTACGTTCTACTACTATTCTACGAGATTACGAGACAAGGTCGACTCCTAGCAAAGCACCAAGTCTTCCCAATTCTCCGGACATATTCTCATAAGAATATTAAGATCTGTATCAAGCGTAGTATACCGTAGTATTGTGTATATCGGCCCAGTATCGGATAATCACGTGCTAGGGCTGGGGCTGGATAAGTGTCTGCCCCGTCCGAAACACATGTCGGATGTCTGGTAACATAGTCTCTATAATCGGATATACATGACCTGGTCACAATATCCCGATTGGTTGCGCAACACTCAAGAGCACTAGTACCGTATCCTGCGTGACATCATCTCCAATATGACTGAAGTGACACTTCCGTCTTGACATCACACCCAATACACTACGACTCTCTGATAACCCAGAAATGGTGTACACAGAACCGGTTAAAGCCCCTACCACCAAGACCAAAGTTTATCGATTATCGTAAGTATTAGCGATGCAAGTCTCAGGTTAAGACTATACACACCTACCTCGATTTCGGCCTCCCATAGACACATAGTCATAATACCAATGGGATTCCGAGGGGTCTATCCAGAGCGAAGCTGTTTCCCGTACCATCGGTGAAACACGACCTCCTATCGCACTTGCATAAGTATCCAATACTTATATATATGAGAACTATGCCGTTGTGCCCTCACAAACGCGCACAAGTGCAATACTAGCCTATTCCGCATTATCGATGTCCAGTCTCGATAATACTACGGCTAGGGATATTCAATGATTAAACCTTCGGGGACTGATACTGTCTCATATCATTCTCAGTCCAGGTACTAATCATAGGGACCTCTCTTCATTTATATATCTATGGTGATCTAATCACAAATGATGAGAGTGCAATTTTCTTGTCACATAGTTAATTTGCTACAACACACAATGATCTGTGCAAATAGTGACGCTATGGGTCATTTTGTCCAACAATCTCCCACTTGGCACGTAGCGAGTCACTCAAGTGTCCTACACCTGAACTATGTACGGTTCGCTCAAATTGCTGAGGAAAGGTTTTCGTCAGCGGATTTGTTTGTTTATCGTTTGACGCGATTTTACGATCATCACATCGCCACGATGTATGATCCGAACGAATCAGATGATATAGAAGTATATATCTGGATCGTCGATGAGACCTTTAATTCTTAGCTTGTGCTGACGCCTAGCTCAGCTGCTAAAAGAACTATATCTAATCTAATTAGATTTATTATCGATCCAAATGGCTTCTATTGCTGCCTCAGCTGCAGCAATAATCCGCATTTGTTGTTAATTCGGCAACAGTTATCTTGCTCGGAAGATTTCCAGCTCACTGTCCCAGTGTTCAAACTTTATAGTACCGCAGTATTTACCGGTTTGGAAACTTGCAGCAGTGATCCCAGTCACTTCAAGTTCTCCATCTCCATAGTTTAAGACAACATCTTTAGTTCTCTCAGATACTAACAGATGTTCTTAACTTCAATCCAGTGACTATCACTTGGATTGACCCGATTGTGACTCCATATGCTCGAAGCGTATGAGACACCAATACAAGTACATTTTAAATGTACAATTTCCAGAGAGTGTTAACAACTCCAAATCTATCCCAGTAGATCTTTATTCCTTGAATAAAGGTTGTTACTCCCCAGAATTCTACGGAGAATTTCTTATGAAAGCCAAGCTTTCACCGATTGTTTTATGGGAATTTTCACTGTCAGTGCGCTCCCCCACTAACCTCCTTATATACACAAGAATTATTTCGTTTTGAGTTAAATCATAAACCATTATGATTATTCAAAACGTCAGTTCCAAGAACCTCATGCTTGCTTCAATCCAAACATGGATCGAATAACCGGTAAACCTTGTTTGTCGGTTATACAAAATCGTCAGGATGTTGAAACATCCTCCAAAAGGTTTCCTTTTCAGGAAAGCGATTTTGATCTGCAACTGACACATTTCATAAATGAAATATGCAGTTATCAACAAGCATCTTCAAAATGGATTTACCATGGCAACAGGTAAAAGGTTGAACCGTTATTAACACAATGTTGTTAACGATACCTTTCCATCAAAAGCCTAGCTTTGTACGTTGGTATGTTGCCATCCATGTATGTCTTCCTTGAAGACGTTTAATGTACCATAGGCACAATGCCTCGTGGTACAACAACTAGTATCCAAAATAGTTGTTAAACATGGAATCCATTTTCGATTCATGGCACTTTGCCATAATAGGGAGTCGATACCTTGTATCACTACCTCATACGTAATCAGTTGGTGTACCTTAAAAGATTAACATCTTTATGAGGTGAGATCAGAAACCCATACCCTAGGTTGTTTTCTGACTTTCACTGATCTACGCGGTTTCTTGTGTATTTGAAGATTAATGGTATAGATTCATCATTGATGAACTATTTGTGTTCCATTACGGACTTGTGCCTAGAACAGTATTACTTCGATTTTCATCGAGTATCACTATCCTCCCACTGACCACTGCATATCGGTATTCCTCTCAGGAAAACCGCATGGTGAGCAACAATCACATTGTTCTCATGTGAGATTTATAAGTACTATACTTATGGTTTCCTTTAGGATAACCTATATTGGCACTTATCCAATTTGGGTTCTTAGTTTGGTATCATCCAAACTTTATGCCTTGCATACCCAAATTATCAGGAATGAGAAACCTCGTTTCTTTCCTGTTCATATCCTATATGATATCTGTCAAACAGATTAATATGGAACCTTATTCTAAATAAGTTTTGCACTGTAAATACATATCCTGTTTGAAGGAAATGATAGCTCAGAGCGACTCGTGATAAACCTTATCATGTCCAACAAAATTCGGTTTTAGTTCGGACACACCGTCTAACTGACATGTCTCGTTCAATTGTGTCCTAGACAACAATGCCATAAATAAGTCTCTATTGATCAAATCAATTTGAGCTATTTATTTGTCATTTATATGTTTGAGATTTTTATCTATATTCAAAATATAAATTATGTTATTTACATCTAATGTATTTATCTCAGTATCATCTTATATAATAAAACACTTTAGTGTTTTAGAATATAAAGGTTCACCCACAGTGGGTTAAACACTGATAAAGAGATAATGTTTCTAGTCAAACTAGTTACATTATAACAGTTCCTAATTTAAGTACACACCCCAGGTTAGTTCCTAAACTTAGGTATCTACGGTCGAAACAGCGACTTTCGTCCCGTTTCCGATTCGCAGAGGAATCTTAGCTTGAAATCAGTATCCTGCTCAAAGCAGATTCTGAATATCAATACATATATTTTATGTACCACACTAAGTATTTAAAATCTAATTTCAATACTAGCTGTGAACATAACTAAGACAAACATATTTAAAGTTAGAGCCTTGCCCTTTCTTTAATTCCTTCGTGTCTTCCATATCCAAATGGTAGTCACTTTGGGATATGTCAATTATCCTTTTCAATATTTTAGGAACCTTAGGCCAAGCCTTGGGTTTTAGAATATTGAAAGGATGTGCACCTCGTGCTACATGCCCAATTGCAAACTTTGACTTTTCTCATGAATAGTCAATTATTCTCCAAGAATTATTAATTGCAATTTTATACTTCTTAAATCCAAAATAGATTTATGAAGTATATTAATTAAGCATTAAAGTCATCATCACAAAATCTTCAAAGATTTTATGCTCTACTATTTGCTTAATTTGGGCTTAAGGTATAATAAGTTATTTTATCAAATAAAGTAACCTATTATTTATTCCCAATTTGAAAATTAAATCATTTAAAATATTTTAATCCTAGATTATATTTTAAATATCCAACTTTTCAATTTTATCTTGATTACAATAGTCCAACTATTTAATCAACGATAGTGGTACTTATATATTATAATGATTATAATAGTCCAACTATATAATCAAATATAATCCAAATTAATTAACCTCAATTACATTGATTACTATAATCCAATTATAAAATCAACTGTAAACTGAAATTAATTAATTCAAATATATTGATTAATATAATCCAATTATATATAATCAAGTATAATACAGTCCAACTGTTTATTAAAACAACAATTTAAATATTAGTCTAACTAACATTTAATCTAATGACGAAATAAAATAAAATGAGCGTGTTTAGCGAGTATTCGAACGAATGTTGCAAATTCAATACTTGCCTCCCACTATTTTTCGTCGAGCCTCTAACCCTCTGTCGAGTACTCGGGAAACCGTGTTTCCTAGTGGGCTAGGATCCCGTTAAATATCACACAATCTTGACTTTGGCCAACAAATTGTATGATAATTAACTAGGTAGATCTCGAAGATCAATTGGATCTCATCCAACTCCTAGATCCAGTAGGTGGACATCCAAGTCCCAAATATATCTTATATATGCCTATACATCGAATGTATACCCTAACCTTTTTCCTCTGAATCAACTAGGCCTTGGCTTTGGCACAACAAACCTAATGATCCCAGTCAAGCGCGGACCCATTGACATGGAAGCTTCGTAATCAATGTCAATGGACAAGAAGTGGTCTTGACTTTGGCCAACAAACCACAACTTGGACACGACACCGATATGGAACAAAGCCTCGTGATTAAAACACATCTTTGATGGACAAGGGCTTGACTTTGGCCAACAACCCCTGCCAATCTCGGATCTTGAGTAAGAATCACTCAATGGAAGGAAAAACGCATGATATTTAACGAGGGTTTTTCGCGTGCAAATTGGCTACCAATTTAATTATCTTTGTTAAGGTCTCATCATCATACACCCTTAAGCATGCATTCTAAACACATAATAAAGCGAGTATGAAATAAAATAATAATGATATGCGGATGGATACTTAACACATTGATCCTAGATCAAATCTCTCCCTTTCTCACTCAGCTAGCACTTGTACTACTTCTACTCTACCCGTTACACTACACTTCTAAAAACCTCATATACATAGAGGGGAATAGGTGAGAAGAGAATACAAAGAAAAGAAGGATAAGGCTGGACACGCAGGTCCAATTTAATAAATCGAATTTATTACAACAATTTCCAAATCGCCCAACCCATCTAATATCCATCCGATATACATTATTCATGCATCACAACACCATGTATTCACTCATATAAGCATGCTATCAATCAATCTAATCAAATTAATTAATCTGATAATTATGTGATCATCCAATGTTCAAACAACGATTTGATTTTGTTCGAGTCAAACTCGTTTTTGCGGATAAGTACTTAAAGTACGAATTCCCGAATTAAATTAAACTACACAATTAAATCCAATTCAATTTGTATTTAATTCTAATTCACTATTTAATTCCAACTTAAATATCACACTTTATTAATAAACCTTTTTCGACTTAAATTCCAAATTTAATCGCTACGGGTCTCAAAGCCCGATTAATATCCAATATTAATTTAATTAAAGTCTAATGGGCTTTTAATTAATTTCTTAAGGCGTGGTCTTTTGGTCAACTCGGGTCAAACCAACCGCAACCAAAGTCCAATCCGGGATTTACCCCATAAGCCTTTAAATTAATTTTGGCCCATTAGGCCCAATTAAATTACAAAGGTCCATAGTTGCATTTGGGCTTTATGGTTAAGGTTTTGGGCCCAATTGGATCCAATCCATTTGCCCCAAACCCAACTTGATAAAATCAAGCCCAATAGGCCCAATTACAACATTAGAAGCCCAAATCCAATTTAAGGCCTCAAATAATTAAATTACATAAATCCAATTTAACAATTTAATTACTTAAAGTGCATTACATGATTAATCAACTAAATCAACATTTCCAAAACACTAAATTAGTCCAATTAATCATACTCAATTTCATCATCACATGTCCAACACATTAAGATTAAAATCAAACCCATTACATGCTTTACTTTATTCTTGGCAATAAGGTTAATTACATGTCCGATTTGTTTCAATCCAATTAAACCCAATTCGACATTAAATCAATATACCCTAATGATTTTCAACACATCCAATGTTTCAAAAAATCAAAATTCACCAAGAACACAAAGGGGCATAACTCTCGGCCAAGATAAGATTTTTGGCAAATTTGTTCCAAACCAAATTTGATCAAATTGATCCAACCAATCATCAATTAAAATACATTCAAGCATACTTTATCATCCAATTTCATAATTGCATGCTTAAATCAATTTTACCCTATTTCAAGTTTCATGACATACTTTCAAAATTGGGGAAATTTGTTCCAAACAATATTTAATCAAATTGATCCAACCAATCATCAATTAAACATGTATTAAGCATACTTAATCATCCAATTTCATAATTGCATGCTTAAATCAATTTTACCCTATTTCAAGTTTCATGACATACTTTCAAAATTGGGGAAATTTGTTCCAAACAATATTTAATCAAATTGATCCAACCAATCATCAATTAAACATGTATTAAGCATACTTAATCATCCAATTTCATAATTGCATGCTTAAATCAATTTTACCCAATTTAAAGTTTCATGACATACTTGGCAATTTGGGGATTTTTCGTCCAAATCGAATTCAATCCAATTGATTCCGCAATTGACGTTAAATCATCATCCCGAATGATTTCCAACACTTCCAATTGTCAAAAATCAAAAATCCCAAGACATAAAATCAATATCAATTTTCGGCCAAGGTAGCAATTTGGGGAAAAATTGATCCAATCATATTTCTTCAAATTGACATAATCAATCTTCAATACAAACACAATTAAGCATACAAATCCATCCAATTTCATTTATCATGCTCAAATTCAAGTTTGCCCAAATTTTAGCCCTAACATTTTTCATGCTTTTAACCTATGCTCTGATGCCATTGTTAGAGTTTCTAGAGGTCCCAAGATCAAAACTCAAGCATGAATCATAAGCGAATACAACGATTTAAGTGCGGAATACTTACATCGAGTGGTGGAGATGCGATTTGGGCAACAAAACGAACTGAAATCTTCACTGGTTTGGGCGTGAGCAGTCCACTGTCACAGCTCACTGCAGATTCGGTTTTGTGCTTCTGTTTTGCTCCATTTTGATCAAGAAAAACGAGCTCCAAGCTTCATCAAAACGTTCCTTGCTCATGGGTATACTTCCCTTATCACCTTCGCATTGAACCCGGAGTGTGCTAGCACTCTTGTTTTGCCACAAAACACACTTGCTTCCCTCCATTTTCTTTTATCTTGTTCGGCAGTTCACTGCCTTTGCAAAACCAGAAAATGTCGTGAGAGAGGGGAGAAGAAGAAGAGGAGAGAGAGGAGGGAAAGTGAAGAGTTGTGTGTGTACGTTTTTTGTGTTATTAAAGTGTATCAAATACACATGAAATGAAAAGCAATTTCATTTCAAACACATTTGGGTTATATTTCCCAACCACACACATCACCTTTTTAAAATTCATTATATGCCATCATTACCTCTCTTTGAGAATAGAGACAATGTATCATCCCTCAAAGGTGACTAGATACATCCATCATCTATTCGTGTCAAGTAATGAGATATCGCGATGTGATTTGCGGATTCCACCCGTTTCAAAATACGAATGTGTCCGCAAACACTTTCGGGCCCAAATTCGCTAATTCCGAATTAACTAATTTCCGTCGCGACGAGAATTAAATAATTACGCCCAGCGGAATTATTATTCACGTCGCTAACGAATTAATTCTAAATTAATTCGCTCGCCCGAATTAAAATCTAATTTTATTCCGCGTCGAAATCTAATTTCGTTTAATATATCAAATATATTAATTCCTCGATTAATTCCAAATCAATGTTTCTCTCTCTTCAATTGATATTTTATCCTAGATAAAATGTCTCCGAAATTAATCCCAGATTAATTCTCTCTCTCATCATATTAATCCCAGATTAATATAAGTGCGAGTCATACGTCATCGGTGAATCTTTGGGAAGCGACCCATGAGATCCCCGGATATGTTGGCAGTAAATACGGTCGTCGGTGTACCCGAATCACGTACGTACCAAGTACTACGTTCTACCGATTTACGAGACAAGGTCGACTCCTAGCAAAGCACCAAGTCTTCCCAATTCTCCGGACATATTCTCATAAGAATATTAAGATCTGTATCAAGCGTAGTATACCGTAGTATTGTGTATATCGGCCCAGTATCGGATAATCACGTGCTAGGGCTGGGGCTGGATAAGTGTCTGCCCCGTCCGAACACATGTCGGATGTCTGGTAACATAGTCTCTATAATCGGATATACATGACCTGGTCACAATATCCCGATTGGTTGCGCAACACTCAAGAGCACTAGTACCGTATCCTGCGTGACATCATCTCCATATGACTGAAGTGATACTTCCGTCTTGACATCACACCCAATACACTACGACTCTCTGATAAACCCAAAATGGTGTACACAGAACCGGTTAAAGCCCCTACCACCAAGACCAAAGTTTATCGATTATCGTAAGTATTAGCGATGCAAGTCTCAGGTTAAGACTATACACACCTACCTCGATTTCGGCCTCCCATAGACACATAGTCATAATACCAATGGGATTCCGGGGGTCTATCCAGAGCGAAGCTGTTTCCCGTACCATCGGTGAAACACGACCTCCTATCGCACTTGCATAAGTATCCAATACTTATATATATGAGAACTATGCCGTTGTGCCCTCACAAACGCGCACAAGTGCAATACTAGCCTATTCTGCATTATCGATGTCCAGTCTCGATAATACTACGGCTAGGGATATTCAATGATTAAACCTTCGGGGACTGATACTGTCTCATATCATTCTCAGTCCAGGTACTAATCATAGGGACCTCTCTTCATTTATATATCTATGGTGATCTAATCACAAATGATGAGAGTGCAATTTTCTTGTCACATAGTTAATTTGCTACAACAACACAATGATCTGTGCAAATAGTGACGCTATGGGTCATAATGTCCAACACTAAATTCACGGGTACAAAATAAAACTTATACATACATTTCACATATATTCACATCTAAGAACACATGCCTGAAATACCTCAAAGTAACAACGAACATACAACTTCATTCAGCATATCATTCATGAAAAACACAAGCATACATAATAACCGCACAGCATACATGTGAGCACTTTTCCAAGTGATACGTGGAATTGTATCCCAAGTACAGACCGCATTACCGTCCATTCGGAATCAGCTACGGAATTTATGTCTGGGTTTCCATCCAATATATCACAAGAAAAATACTCCAAAGTCATCATGGCATAGGTATATGAATCGTAATGCGTTAAATCAAGACTAAGGCAAATGACGCAACTAATGGAATAAACATGCTTTTCATTATATGTGCACAAAGATAAGAATGACTATGTGTGGTTCCATAAAAAAATCACCTAAGAAACAATTATACATGGCATGTGATGAATATGTCTCGGTTCAGTGTGTTCGCGTTCGTGTAGCATTCGTAAACGCGTTCGAACGGTAAATAGAAGGTTCGCGTTCGTATGGCGTTTGGTAATGCGTTCGAACGGAAATGAAACAGAATGCTCACGTTCATATGGCGTTTGTTAACGCGTTCGAATGGAAATGAAACAGAATGCTCACGTTCGTATGGCGTTCGTGAACCGTTCGAACGGAAATAAGACCTGATGCATGATAAGGCAAAATGCATGCGCGTTCGAGTTGCGTTCGTAACGCGTTCGAACAGGAACAGACCTGATGCATGAAATGGGACGTAATACATAAACAACAAAATAAAGGGGCGCGGCGGAGTACTGCCGTAAAGGTAGCCTTTTGGGGCTCTTGGTCTGTCAAAGAGAGGACCTTTAGACCAACATACTAAGCCCATGCGCGTCACATCACAACACATGAAATAAAGACAATAAAAGTGTAGGACTTCGTATGTCCAATTGAACGTACATTCAACCAAACACACTTCGTCCAGTGCGGCGAAGTAGTGTCACAAAGGTGGCCTTTTAGGCTCTTCGTCTCTCAAATAGAGGACCTTTGGACTAACTCACTAAGCCTATGCGCTCGATCGCATCATGCATACAAAAATAGAGCCAATCATATCAAAACCAAGTATGCCCGATTGAACACATCTTACATCCAATCCGAACACACATCAACCAGCGCGGCAAAGTATCGTGGTAAATGGCTTTAACCCCTCCCCATAGGGGATCTTTCATTCCACTCACTAAGCCCATGCGCTCGATTGGATCATGCATAAATAAAAAACATACAGAATTCAAGTGACGAAAAATAAACAAAAGCAACACAAAACAAAAGAGGGTGTCGTTTACTCAAGCGGTAAGTGGAGTTGTGTCCCGAGTACAGATCATACTACCATCCATTCGGAATCGGCTATGAAATTTATGTCCGAGTTTCCATCCGATATACCGCGAGAGTTGACACGTCTCTCATTTTATTCCACAGCCACAACATACTACATCTCATAATTCATGCATATTTATCTACTCAAGGGCCACAACATGCATTTCAACATGACAATCATGCAAGTAATATTTAATAAATGATACAAAAAACGAGTGTGAAAGATACCCTCAGGTCTAACCTTTTTGCAAACTTTCAGGCTTGTGTTTCACTGACGTCGGAAGGGTACAACTCCTCAACTTCTCCGGTTCACTGGTTTAGCGTCCTAGCTCACTGCTTTGCTGTTTTGCTTGCGGTTCGAACTCCGTTCTGCTTCTGTTCGACCTCTGTTTTGCTGCTCACTGCTCAGGCCACCTGTTTTGACGTTTCAATGAACTGTTCCAAGTTTGTGTGGGTTCTTAGTGCAGTTGTGTGTGATTATTATAAGGATTATGAATGCAGTCTCTTTATGTTACTGTTTTTAAGATTTTTAGGCAATGTTTTAAGTGTATTTTGCTGCTGTTTTAGGGGTTAAATTACTGCTGTTTGGGCGTGATTTAGGGACTGGTTTGGGTCAGTTTGGTGGGAAGGGGGCTGCTGTTCGGGGGTACTTTAGTGGCTGTTTGGGGCGTGCTTGGGCTGTCGTTGGGGGTATATTTTTCGGTGATGTGTGGAGGCTTAGAGGGTTGCTATTTTCGGTGGTGATTAGGAGTTGTTTTGGTGGTTGGAGGGGGTGTGAATGGCTATTGTATTTTCGGTAATATGAGAGTGTTTGAGGGCTTGTTGTTTTTCGGTAATGTGTGAGTGGGGGTGAAGAGAGTTGTTTGTTATTATGTGTATGAGCTAGGGGTTGGAAATTCTTTTCTTCTTTTTTGTTTGTGATGGGCGTCCACTAGGGGTGGGAGGGCTTTGGTTAGGGTTGTTTATATAGAGAAGGGTTAGGGCTTCACCTTGTCTCACAAGGAAGAGATTTTGGCATTAAAATGAGGATTTGATTTGGTGTTGAGCAAGGAAAGTCAAAGATTGAGGGGGGACAAATCTTGGCTAGAATTGGAAGTCAATATCTTTAATTTGTTATGATTGATTTTAATTAGGCATGACATCTTTTTAATTTAGTATGTGAAGTGTTTAGTTAGGAAGTTAATATATTTGATTTATCTTCATTAGGTATGATTATATTTTGTGTTTTATTTAATTGGTAAATGGTTTAAATATTTTATTTAATATTTAATGTTTAATTTAATTAAATTGGGATGTGTTTTATGGGCTTTGGGGAGCTAATTGGGCTGGGGTGCGAGGTAGCAGCAAAACCAGAAACACCGACGCCGTTCGAAAGCCAATTCGAACGCCACACGAACGTCTGCAATCTGCCTGACGTTCGAACGAAGTAACGAACGCAGCACTAACGAAGATAGTGAGCTTGTGAAATAAACTTGATGACGTACTTATTCTGAATTTCCCATTCCGACCTCCGTTTCCCGCAATATCCTTAGCTAAAAAGGTAGTGCCTCCAACTGAGACTCATCATCGGGTTTCACATGCAAAAATGCAATGCCTACAGTCGCCCCCACTTTGATGGGACTTGTGTAATGTGCAACAGTGACAATCCTATCAAAGTTATGCAATGCATTTCCACTTACCTGGCTCGCCAACTGCCACTTGACTTTCCACGTGTTGAGTTGATTTAGGTGGTGAGGTGCTGCGACCCCTGGTTCATTCCCGAACCGTGTTGTGATGTGGTCCATTCCCGAACCGTTGCCGTAAGGTGGTCCATTCCCGAACCGTTACTGTGAGGTGGTCCATTCCCGAACCGTTACTGTGAGGTGTTCATTCCCGAACTGTTATCGTGAGGTGGTCCATTCCCGAACCGTTATTGTGAGGTGTCCATTCCCAAACTGTTACTGTAAGGTGGTCCATTCCCGAACCGTTACTGTGAGGTGGTTCATTCCCGAACCGTGCTTCCATTCTTGGAGTGCCATTCCCGGCTTGTTCATTCCTTAACTGTATTTCCATTCCTGGAGTGCCATTCCCGACTTGTTCATTCTCGAACTGTGTTTCCATTCTTGGAGTGCCATTCCCGGCTTGTTCATTCTCGAACTGTGTTTCCATTCTTGGAGTGCCATTCCCGGCTTGTTCATTCTCGAAGTGTGTTTCCATTCTTGGAGTGCCATTCCCGGCTTGTTCATTCTCGAACTGTGTTTCCATTCTTGGAGTGCCATTCCCGGCTAAACTGATATTGATGCTGATGTGGGCCTGGCCCTAACTGCTACTGATATAGGCCTCGCCCCCAGACTGATACTGCTGATATGGGCCTCGCCCATGTGATTCATTCCTGAAGACTGCTGACATTGTACTGTTACTGCTTCTGGTTGGCTTGCATTCGGCGCTTTGTTTTTTCTCCTTTGAAACATGTTATTACAAAACAGAACAAACACAAAAAGGATGCAAATATGTTACGTGTATGCATGCATGCATGTTCCTATCCCGTCGGGTTAGGTCTTCCATCAATTCTCTTGGTGACTGCTTAGTCTTCTTTTCCTCAGGCAAACCACTCCTTCAATCCGTCTATGTCGATCGGCTCGGTGAACTAATTCCCTTCCAAGTCTGATAGTTTCACTGCCTCTATTTCCCAATTTCTGAATGTCTATCTTATCTTTTCTGTTTGCTTATTTCAAAGGTTCCCCGTGTTCATCACTGGATTCCATAGTACCAAGGTTGAATACTTTTCTCAAATATACTCATATTGCAGAAGAGTTTCAGCGAAATGAACGTCTTTATTATTGTTGAGGAAAAGAGTTCGAACAAGTAACAAAATCAATGTCATTTAAAAAAAAAACTGGATCAAATAGACTAGGAGGAACATCTCCATCATCCGCAGCACTACCTTCTTCCTCGGCCTATGGTTCTTCACTGTCATCCATGTAAGAAGCTTGGTGGTTGAGGGTTTCTTTTCATGGGTTGGGTATTTTATGGGAATCTATGAGATCTTGAATTTCATGCCTGAGGCGGGTGCAGTTGTCGGTGTCATGGCCATGTAGCTGGTGGAAGTGACAATAAAGGTTCACATTTATGTGTGGTGGTGGGTGCGGAAGTGGCTTGCTTTCTAAGGGTTTCAAGATTCCTTGTCCCTGTAACTTTTCAAATACCTTCGACAAAGGTCTACCAAGGTTGGAGAATTACCGGTTCCTGATGGCAGCAACCTCGACAGTAGCGGGCTTAGTCTCAGAATACCCCCCAAAAGTCCGCCTATTCTGGCCATAGGACTTTCTGTTTTCAGCCTCCTCTTCCTCAATATCCATGACAGTTTCCCTCAACTGTCGAAAATCAGCAATCATCGAAGTCATCCTCCTCAGCTTACTATAAATAGAGTGATTGGTGCCCTTGATGATCATTTTGATTTGGTCATTCTCAGAGGGCCGAGTCTGCATTTTCAGAAGCTGGCTCCTCCAGCGGTCTACATACTCCTTGAAGCTTTCTTCCGGCTTCTGCTTAGTGTTCTCCAAATCACGGAGTGACAAGTCAATTTCTAAGTCTGTAACATATTGCTTCAGAAAAGCATCAGCTAGTTCCTTCCAATCTTCCTTAACCTTCTTCTCAAGGCTATGATACCAAACCACAGGTGCCCCCTCGAGTGACATCCCAAACATCTTTTGGACTTGGCGCTGTGATAGGCCCATTGAACTCATGACTGAGACATATTGCTGCAGATGGACCATCGGGTCTCCGTTCCCATTAAACTTGGCCATGTCGGGCATTTTAAACTGAGCTGGCAGCTGTTCTCCGAAGGTCATTGCCTTATAGTCTAGCAAATCCTCGTTCTTACCCTTCATTTTGTGGGTAACTGTTTCAACCTGATCCCGAAGCTTCTGAAATTCTGCCTGAGACCCAATCACTCTGCCTACTGCATATTCTGCCATGTCATCATCAAAAGTGGGGACATCATCCCCCAACCCATTCGAAGGCTCATCACGCCTCACATTCTCAGAATTTCCCCCAGCACGGGGTACAACCATATTTGTCATGGCAGTAGTCAAGGCTTGCAACTGTTCAGTAATCTTGGCGAAACCATTCTCCAACTGATCTATCTGGGATACCTCAATATCTGATTCACTCATGTCTGTTCTCAGTATTTTGGTGAGTCTTCCCTTTTTTCTAACCCAACGGGAATCTATGATGGCTTTCAGAACACAAGGGTTAACATGATGTATGTATGCATGGGGTGCATGAGATGCATATATAACATACTAAATCAACTAAAATTTTCAAACAAGTCGGCCCACTATCATTTTAGAATCTTTCGGGCTAATTGTCATAGGAGTGAACCCATCCCAGTTTAAATGGCCCAACGAGTACACATCTCATGGCAAGGAGCCCAACTAAATCCAAATGGTAATGTTCCGAACATAAGCACAAAGAAAGATAATGCAAACATACAACAATAATTTCTACAGAATGGCCCATCAATATTTCAGAAGCTTTGGGCCCAATGGTCATAAGGTACGAACTCGCCCCAGTTTAAATGGCCCAGCAAGTCCGCATTTCTGACAATGGTCCAACTGCATCCAAATGAGGATGGTCCACTAGCACACACTCAAGGAAATAATTGTTACTTTAACCATGCAAACCCGGTCTATGGGTGGGTTCGCAAGAGTATAGACAAAGGCTCTCATCGGCGAAGGATGGCCCACAACTAGGTCTCCCCAATCAAGGGTTCGAGCAACCAAGTGAGCGCACCCCTTTTTTATACACTAAGGTACGTGCCAATGAGCTATGGTGTGTGACAGACTGTCAAATGGATTTCCCGTTGTAGATTCCCCAGAGGGAAGGTGGAGCGAGGCTCACTTAAATACCCAAGCCTCTTAGGCTCTTATCGCTTGGTGTCAGGAATAAACAACGAGTCCTCCAAATTAGTCCATCACAATAGGCTACGAGTAGATGGCTATCTAGGTGCCTTCACAGCTTTTCCTTCTAGAAAGGTAGTGAATGAAAGAAGACACCAAACCATTACCTAGCCTCAAAATGCCTTTGATTAAACCCTCACTTTATCCACTATAGACACGGTCAATTAAAACATAAATCCAAACATCACAAGATAATATTTCGGGGCTGATTCTCTATCCCCAGTGGAGTCGCCAGACTGTGGGAACACAGGAGCTGGGGCGACGCATGCTGTCCCGGGCTCGCGGCCCGGTCGGGAGTACAGAGTAGCTATGGGGGACTAAACCGGAGAATAATGGAGTCGCCACCCGGTGTGAACCGGGAAAATGAGATTTAAGGCCGCACTCACCCCTCGCAACGGAAGACCTCAAACCATTGGGTTCAGAATGGTCCCTTACTTATGCCACTTGTAATGACAGGATTTATGTAATAATTTAATCAGGCTTAAGTAGCACTTATTTCCAAGAGTATCATGCTTCTAAATTCACTGGTACAAAATAAAACTTATACATACATTTCACATATATCTCACATCTAAGAACACATGCCTGAAAATACCTCAAAGTAACAATGAACATACAACTTCATTCAGCATATCATATTCATGAAAAACACAAGCATACATAATAACCGCACAAGCATACATGTGAGCACTTTTCCAAGTGATACGTGGAATTGTATCCCAAGTACAGACCGCATTACCGTCCATTCGGAATCGGCTACGGAATTTATGTCTGGGTTTCCATCCAATATATCACAAGAAATAATACTCCAAAGTCATCATGGCATAGATATATGAATCATAATGCGTTAAATCAAGACTAAGGCAAATGACGCAACTAATGGAATAAACATGCTTTTCATTATTATGTGCATAAAGATAAGAATGACTATGTTGGTTCCATAAAAAAATCACCTAAGAAACAATTATACATGGCATGTGATGAATATGTCTCGGTTCAGTGTTGTTCGCGTTCGTGTAGCGTTCGTAAACGCGTTCGAACGGTAAACAGAAGGTTCGCATTCGTATGGCGTTTGATAACGCGTTCGAACGGAAATGAAACAGAATGCTCACGTTCGTATGGCGTTTGTTAACGCGTTCGAACGAACGGAAATGAAACCGAATGCTCACGTTCGTATGGCGTTCGTGAACGCGTTCGAACGGAAATGAGACCTGATGCATGATAAGGCAAAATGCATGCGTTCGAGTTGCGTTCGTAAACGCGTTCGAACGGGAACAGACCTGATGCATGAAATGGGACGCAATACATAAACAACAAAATAAAGGGGCGCGGCGAAGTACTGCCGTAAATGTGGCCTTTTGGGTCTCTTGGTCTCTCAAAGAGAGGACCTTTAGACCAACTGAAGGGGTTATATAGGGGTGAATCCGGTAACGCAGCGGAAGCGGTGAAAATCCGATTTTCAGATTTCAAAACTTTTTCTTGGATTAAATAAATAAACACATTTATTTAATTACCCAATAATCAAATAATGAAATAAAATTTCAAATGAATCAAATTCAAGTGAAATTACCAAATTACCCTTATATGGTATTTTGTCCATTTTAGTCCGAAATTGATCCAATCAATTTTGAATGATTCTAAATCATTTCTAAGATGAACTTAGCATGTTCAAAACATCAAAACACCAAAAGCCACAAAATCCCCAAATTTCCTTACAAATGCCGTGAGCTCCATTTGGAGGGCAAATTGACCATTTGGTCATTTCATGTCTCAAAACTCATCTAAATGAAATCCAATCAACATGAAACTTTGCATGCATCATATACACACCCAAATGCTCAACATATCTCAAAAACCCCAATTTTGAATAGGTTATAAACCCTAATTTTTCAATTTCCACAAATTGGGCAAATTAGGCCATTTACATTAAATCAAATGTTTCAATCATCAATCTTTCAACTAATTCAAGTCTCAACACAATGAAACAACTCAAGATCAAATCTAGGTCATTTAAGAGTGGGTCAACAACTCTAGAATAGCGACATGGTTTCATAAACCTTAAAAGAATACATATAACTACACTAGTTACACTCTTTGTTCATCATACATGCTCAACACTTTTAAACAAATTTCCATCATCAAAAACCACAAGAAATAAAGAAAAGAATAACTTAAGAAACTCATGAGAGATAGCCTAGATCATAAGGAACAAATTCCTTTCTAATAGCAAGTTTAAGAAACTTACAAAATCTAAGCTTTTCTTTAGGTTTTTCTTTCTCCTTCACTTTCTTTCTTTGTCTTTCTTCAATGGAACTTTTTGTTTTTGGTAAAGTGTATTAGGTTAGTGAAATGAAAAATGAAAAAACAATTTATATGTGCAACATTTACACCTTGGCCGAAATTTGCATACCAAATTCAACAAATTGCAATTTCAATTTCATTTGCATTATCTTTATTACAACTTGCATAAATATCTATTATCACCTTTATTAGATATTTATTTAAGTCAAATATGGCAACTAAAGTCATTTACTAAATATATCCTAAAGTAAAATTTATATTTTAATTAATTTAATCATTTAACAATTAAATAATTAATTAATTAATCAAATACAAATATATTAAATATATGTATAATATTTACATTAAATATTAAAAACATATATTCATTTAGGATAAAAGTCAAATAACTCATTTTGACTATTAATTAATGTGTATTTAAATTAATCAAGTATTAAATGTAAATACACAATAATTACGTAAATGACTATCAGGTCCCTTTTGCACGTATCTTGCGTTTAACCTTTAAACGACTTTATAAATAATCAATATTATTTATGTAATGTTGCTCTAGTGCTCTATGAGTATGTTTCATTATGGAGACTCTCTAGGTTCAGGTATTTCCGTCACGAAATCAAATTTCGTGTCCATAATCTATCCACCCGTAGATTATGACGATCACGGATAATCACGCTGAACCACACAGGTCGAGGTCATGGCAAATGTATAATTCCTCCGTCACAGGTATCCGGATAAATCCCAGAGATATAGATGTAAACGTCAAATCTCTATCGGGACTATCCAGTCGACTATTCTATTAGCAATCTCAAAAAGAATGTTTAGAACTAGCTTCTAAACTTACCACGGGCCCATGGTTTTATCTGATTGCTAATCATATGGACTACCTGTTGGGGTTGGTGCTCAGAGCGCCAATCCGGGCCGTATTTATGTCTGATTCATGAATACGAACATCCCCTTATTCCATAATATTACTTATTTATGGTTGCACCTCTTGTTCTTATATACGTATTCGATCTGATTACGATTAGATTGAAACTAAATGTGGTTTAGTGATATGTATATATTATACAAAGGCCCGATAATATATAATGCAGTACACAGTTACAAAGTTAGTTTGTAATTGACATTAGGAAGTGTCACTGCTATATTTATATTATCAAACAAAGTTCCTGGTCAAGATTTGCTAACACGGGTCGGTTAGTCAAATCCGTTGAGACCAAGTACATGTCGTATATCGAGACTTGGTCCGATGGTTTATCCCAATGAACCATGAGTCTATGGAGACTCGTATAGACGTGTAGGTGTTTATAGTGGATAAACACTGAACGGCTCACCGAAGATTCTTAATGGATGGTACACCAACGTCAATAAGAATCTTCTCGGGTTGAGTAGCATAGTGGTCCTTCGACTTGAGACACCACTGTGGATGTATGAGACATCCTCCACACTTAGATGGCAGTCACGTCACCGATCTATTTAGATCAGACCTCCGCCTGTTCGTTGGGTGTGGATCGATCCTCAGGATATCCTGTGTGTGTCAAGATAGGATCCGTCAGTTCTGTGTACAGAGCATAGGTAGTCCATATATTATTAGCAGTCTGTTAAATCTGTGGCCACAGTATACTTCGGAAGTAAGTTCCGAGTGTTATTTAGAGATTGCTAATAGATACGTCGACGAGATAATACCTATAGAGATTTGACGTTTACATCTATATCTCTGGGATTATCTGGATACCTGTGACGGAGGGATTATACGTATGCAATGACCTCGACCTGTATGATTCAGCTAGTTTATCCGTGATCGTCATAATCTACGGGTGGATAGATTATGTACATGAAATTGGATTTCATGACGGATATACCTGAATCTAGAGAGTCTCAATAATGAAACATACTCGTAGAGCACTAGAGCAACAATTATGAATAATGATGATTATTTATAAATCGTTTAATCGTTAAACGAAAAATACATGCGAACGGGCCGAACCGTCATTTCCTAATTAATGTGTATTTGTATTTAATATATGATATTATTAAATACACATTAATAAATAGTCAAATAAAGGTATTTGACATATATCATCAATATATGTATTTGAGATATTTAAAGTAAATATAATACATATATTTGATATATTTGTATTTAATTAATTATTTAATTATTTAATTGTTAAATGATTAATATAATTAAAATATAAATATATCACCAAATGATAAAGTTAGGAAATGATTATAAGTGTAAATGTTTGACTTTACATTAAAGGAAAAGGTTGTCAAATTGATTTTGACTTCTCTAAGATATTTGTTCAAAATTGTTTGAAAAATAAAAATATCTTTTTCCTTTATTTCTTTATAATTTCGGCCAATACACTTTAATATATAAGAGATATATTTTTCTAAGTTGCATTTGTTGACTAAATTAAATATCTTTAAAGTTGTTTTAGATATTTAACCAAGTTGAACAAATGAAAGACAAATGAAGATGAAATTAATATTCTTGTAATTTGCCTTGCCAATTTCGGCCAAGGGCTTTTTCCAAGCTTGTATATATTGTTTTTCATTTCATTTGCTTTTAACCTAATTCACTTTAACATAAACTCCATTAATGGAAAACAAAGGAAGCTTGAGAGAAAGAAAGAAGAAATCAAAGAAAGCTTGGTTTTTAGTAAGTTTCTTCAACTTACTATTAGAGAGGAAAATGTTCCTTAGGATCTAGGCTTTAACATATGATGTTCTTAGGTTATTTCTTTCTTTATTCCTTGTGTTTTTTGTTGATGGAAGTTTTGATGGAAGTGTTGAGCATGTATGATGAAGGAAGGTTGTGACTATTGTAGTTATAAGCTTCTTTTAAGTTTTGGAAACCATGTTGCTAATCTAGAGTTGTTGACCCACTCTTAGATGACCTAGATTTGATCTTTAGTTGTTTCATTGTGTTGAGTCTATGATTGGATGGAAGAAAGATGATTGACGTGTTGTATTTAACCAATTTGGTCTAATTTGTCCAATTTGATGAAATTGAAAAATTAGGGTTCATGACCAATTCCAAATTTGGGCATTTTCATATATGTTGTGTATTTGGATGTGTATATGATGCATATAAAGTTTCATGTTGATTGGATTACATTGGATGTGTGTTTGAGACATGAAATGACAAAAGGCACAAAATGCCCACCATTGGGAGCATTCGGCCAAGGATGATAAAATTGGGGATTTGGTTGCTTTTGGTGTGTTTTGATGTTTTGAACATGCTAAGTTCATCTTAGAAATGATTTAGAATCATTCAAAATTGATTAGATCAATTTCGGACTAAAATGGACAAAATACTAAAGTAAGGGTAATTTGGTAAATTCACTTAAATATGATTTATTGAATTTTATTTCATAATTTGATTATTGGATAATTAAATAAATATGTTTATTTAATTAATCCGAGAAAAATTTTTGAAATCGGAAGATACGATCTTCCGCCGCTTCCGCTGCGTTACCGGATTATGCCCCTAAAACCCCTACAAAATGGTATCAGAGCGAGTCTGATTCTAGGCCTCCATAAAATGATTAGCTTGTTTTATTCAATTTTCAATCATGTTTTCTTGACTTTATACATGCTTGTTATAATCTAATTTGATTAGATTTAGGGTGTATGACACTTAATGGAATACCCCGCTTAATAAGGTTTTAATAGTAACTAGTATTTGGAATTGGTTTCTTGGTCCGTCTTGTCAATACGGTTTATAAATATCTTTCATTGACTACATCCGAGACCGTGCCTCTGCTGTGTGGATGTAGCTGATAGAAATTTATTGATGCCGAATGTATATTAGATACTAGATAAATTCAAGCGAAAGCGGAATCCTGAAC
>SKCR01036060.1:0-32365 GCA_019454045.1 Zanthoxylum bungeanum
ACTCACAGGTATCAGATGTTTAGAACTCATCAGTTTTCAGAATTTTCAGATATTAGAAAGAGGTTTCAGAAACAGAGTTCAAAAGCAGTTTTTCAGAGACAAGTTTTATGAAGAGATTTTCAGACGAAGTTTGCAAAAAAAGAGAATTTTATATAAAGTGATTTCTGAAACTATGGTTTTAAAACCTAATATGTTGATTTTAGTAATTGAGTGACTCATCCATTCCTAGATCGTACACGTCTAACCCCCACGCCTAGTGTTTATTTTTGTAGGTATTGCCCAGAGAGGAGCTCAGAAAGGAATAATACTGATGCAGCACTAGGGTTTGAGTCCACTGGTCCAGAGTCAAAATGTGGGTTATCTAATAACCATGTCCCAAGATCAAAAACCAAGCAAGATATATATAAGAATGAATTAGATTGAAGTAATGGCGGAAACAATACTCACAAACCAAATGTGGATGCAATGGATGAAGCAAAATTACTCCTTTGTGCAGTGAAGAATTCGGCCAAGCAGTGAAGAGAAGCTCCAAGCTTGAATTTGATCCTTCCAAGCTCTAAGATGAGTTTCCCATATCACCTTGTATGATCCCTTGATGTTGCTAGCCAAACTGTTGTATTAAGTTCCAAACTTGTACACTTTCTTCACAAAGTTCTTAAGAAAATTGAAGAAGAAGGAGAGCCAAAACTGTTCACTGTTTCGGTCAAGAGAGGGAGAGAGCAAGACTGATTTTGTGTTTCAAAAATCAATTTATATTTATGCCATAATTATATTAAATAATAATATAAATATAACACAAACCATGCAAAGACTTAGAGTGTCTAACACTCAATTTCCATGCATTACCCTTGAGTGCTTTGTACACTATTTCATGCATTGCATCTTGATTAAAAATACAAATAATGACAAGTGTCATGTGGGCCCCACACGTTTCCAAATGAAAGTGGGCCCACGTGCACTCACGCGTTCGGGTTCGATATTTCCGAAATATCGAGCTTACGTCGCGACGTTAATTAAATCGAATTTAAATAAATATTGCGCCCTAGCGAATTATTATTTACGTCGCTAACGAATTAATTCTAAATTAATTCGTTTGCCCGAATTAAAATCTAATTTTAATTTCGCGTCGAAATCGAATTCCGTTTATTATATCGAATATAATAATTTTACGATTAATTCTAAATTAATCGTTCTCTCTCTTTATACAGTACTTTATCCAAGATAAAGTCTCTCCGTAATTAATCCAAGATTAATCGAGTTTGAATCATACGTCATCGGTGAATCTTCGGGAAGCGACCCAAGAGACCTCTAGATATGTTGGCAGTAAATCCGGTTGTCGAACTATCCGAACACGTACGTACCAAGTACTACGTTTTTACCGATTTACAAGACAAGGTTAGCCTCTAGCAAAACGCCATGCCTACCCAATTCTCTAGAAAATATTCTTACTGGAATATTAGATCTATAACAGGCGTAGTATACCGTAGTATAGTGTATATCGAACCAGTATCGGATGATCACATGCTAGGGCTGGGGCTGGATAAGTGTCTGCCCCGTCCGAAACACATATCGGACAAGCAACCAGTCTCTTGAATCGGATAATCCTGACCTAGTCATATTATCCCGATGGTTGCAACCATTATAGAGTACTAGTTCTGAATCCCTCGCGATCATCATCTCCATATGTCTGAAGTGATACTTCCATCTTGACATCACATCCAATACACTACGATTCTCGATAAACCCAGAAGAGGTGTACACAGAACCGTTAAAGCCCTGGACCACCAAACTAAAGTTTACCGATTGTCGTAAGTACTAGCGATGCAAGTCTCAGGTTAAGATCATATGCACCTACCCTGAAGCGGACTCCCATAGACACGCAGACATACTACCAATGGGATTCCGCGGGGTCTATCCAGAGCGAAGCTGTTTTCCGTACCATCGGTAAAACACAACCTCCTACCGCACTTGCATAAGTATCCTATACTTAAATATATGAGAACTATGCCGTTGTGCCCTCACAACATGCACAAGTGCAGTACTAGTCTATTCCGCATTATCGATGTCCAGTCTCGATAATACTACGACTAGGGATATTTAATGATTAAACCTTTATGGATTGATACTGTCTCATATCATCACAATCCGGAACTAATCATAGGGACTTTTACCATTTATATATTCTAAGTAAATAAATTACAAAACGGTAAAAGGCAATTTCATTACTACATAGTTAATTTTGTACAATAATACAATATCATTTACAAAATAGTGACGCTATGGGTCATTACTGTCTAACAATCTCCCACTTGGCCTATAGCCAGTCACTCAAGCATCTAATACCTGAACTATGTACATGTCGCTCAAACTTTTCCCGAGGAATAGCCTTCGTCAGCGGATCTGCAATATTATCCTCTGATGCGATCTTCTCTCGATCTTCACATCGCCACGATGTATGATCTCTCGAATCAGATGGAATCGTCGAAGAACATGTTTGGATCGTTGATGAGACCTTGGTTCCTTAGCCTGTGCTATAGCCCCGCTATTGTCACAATACAATGGAACGGGCTCAGCTGCTAACGGAACTACTCCTAATCCAATTAGGAATTTACGGATCCAAACTGCCTCTTTTGCTGCTTCAGCTGCTGCAATGTACTCCGCTTCAGTTGTTGAATCGGCAACAGTATCTTGCTTGGAAGATTTCCAGCTCACTGCTCCGTTATTCAAGCAAAATATGTACCCGGTTTGCGACTTAAGTCGTCTCTGTCGGTTTGGAAACTTGCATCGGTATACCCAGATACCTCAAGTTCTCCATCTCCATAGATTAAGAAAACATCCTTAGTTCTTTTAAGATACCTAAGGATACTCTTAACCGCCATCCAGTGATCCTGTCCTGGATCGGCCTGATATCGACTGCACATGCTCAAAGCATAGGACACATCAGGTCGTGTACATATCATGGCATACATGATCGATCCGACTGCCGAGGCGAACGGAGTCCGACTCATGTTGTCTCTCTCATCTTGTGTTTTAGGACACATGTCCCTAGATAGAAAGACGCCATGTGATGTTGGCAACAGTCCCCTCTTGGACTGATCCATGTTGAATCTCTTCAACACTTTATCAATATATGTACTCTGGGAGAGTCCAAGTAGCTTTCTAGATCTATCCCGGTAGATCTTTATTCCTAGAATAAAAGCTGCTTCTCCCAGATCTTTCATGGAGAATTTCAATGAAAGCCAAGCTTTCACCGACGTTAACATGGGAATGTCATTGCCTATAAGCAATACATCGTCGACATAAAGGACAATAAAAGTCAGTGCACTCCCACTAACCTTCTTATACACACAAGGATCATCTACGTTTTGAATGAAATCATATTCTTTTATGACCTCATCAAAACGTTGGTTCCATGACCTCGATGCTTGCTTCAGTCCATAAATGGACCGATTTAACTTACAAACCTTGTTTGCAAGTCTTGGTGCGATAAAACCGTCAGGTTGTTGCATATAAACATCCTCCAACAGGTTTCCGTTAAGGAAAGCGGTTTTAACGTCCATCTGCCATATTTCGTAATCGTAATATGCAGCTATTGCAAGCATTATCCGAATGGATTTAATCATGGCAACGGGTGAGAAAGTTTCGTCATAATCAACTCCAAGTTGTTGACGATACCCCTTCGCTACAAGCCTAGCTTTGTACGTTTGAACGTTGCCATCCATGTCTGTCTTCTTCTTGAAGACCCATTTGCATCCAATAGGCTTTACGCCTTCTGGTGCATCAACCAGTGTCCAAACTTGGTTGGTATACATGGAATCCATTTCGGCCTTCATGGCCTCTTGCCATAAAGTGGATTCGATACCCTGTATCGCTTCCTCATACGTAGCCGGTTCAGTATCCTCAATAAGATTAATATCTACATGAGGTGAGATCAGGAATCCATACCTCTCAGGTATTACCCTGACTCTCTCCGACCTACGTAGCCCTTGTGTAATTGAAGATTGTGGTTCAGTCTCATCCTGGATGGACTGTTCATGTTCCGTTCTAGATTCATTGCAGGAACAGTATCACTACGACTTTCATCGAGTTCTACTTTCCTCCCACTAACCACTGCATTTAGGAATTCCTTCTCAAGGAAAACCGCATGTAGAGCAACAAATACTTTGTTCTCTTTTGGGTTATAGAAGTAATATCCTTTGGTTTCCTTAGGATATCCAACAAATAGGCATTTATCTGATTTGGGTTCAAGTTTGGTACCTTCCAAACGTTTGACGTATGCCCAGCAACCCCAAATCTTCAGGAATGAGAAACCTGGTTTCTTTCCTGTCCATATCTCATACGGAGTCTGTTCAACAGACTTTGACGGAACCCTATTCAAAATAAGAATTGCACTTTCTAATGCATGTCCCCAGAAGGATATAGGTAGCTCAGTGCGACTCATCATCGACCTTACCATGTCAAGCAAGGTACGGTTTCTCCGTTCAGACACACCATTTAATTGTGGTGTTCCAGGAGGAGTCCATTGTGAAAGAATACCATATTCTTTCAAGTAATCTTGAAACTCATTACTTAAGTATTCGCCACCACGGTCCGACCGTAATGTCTTAATACTCTTGCCTGTTTGTTTTTCAACTTCGTGTCGAAACTCTTTGAATTTCTCAAAAGTTTCCGACTTGTGCATCATTAGATACACATAACCATAACGTGATGCATCATCCGTAAAGGTTACGAAGTATCGATATCCACCTCTAGCCTGGCTAGACATGGGCCCACAAACGTCACTATGAACGAGGGCTAACAGTTCAGTGGCGCGTTCACCTTTACCACTAAAAGGTGATTTAGGCATTTTGCCTAATAAACAAGATTCGCAGACGTCATATGAATTTGGATCAAATCCGTCCAAGTACCCACTCTTCGAAAGTGTGGATATGCGAGTCTTGTTGATGTGTCCCAGACGACAATGCCACAAATAAGTTTCTTCTTTTGGATTACTCATTTTGAGCCTTTTGTTTGTTATTTTACATTTTGGAGATTCATTTATATTCAAAATATAAAGACCATTATTTGCATCAGCACTGCAAATTTCTGCATCATTCATATATAAATAACACCTGGTGTTTTTAAATACAAAAGTGTACCCACACTGGGTTAACAAAGATACAGAAATAATATTCCTAGTTAAACTAGGAAAAATAACAGTCATTTAGTTTAAGTACATGCCCCGAGGGCAGTTCCAAAACAAAAGTGCCTACGGCCAAAACAGCAACAGAAGTTCCATTTCCAACTCGTAGATCAACCTCCCCCGAAGCCAGTCTCCTGCTATCATGCAGATCCTGCACATCAGTACAAATATGAGAACCACAGCCAGAATCAAAAATCCAATTTTTATTAAGACTTGAAGTAGTCATATTTATCTCAATAACAAACATACCTGAGGCCGGTGCCTTGCCCGCCTGTATGTCCTCCTTATGTCCCTTGTTCATGCGGCAGTCACGCTTCCAGTGACCTTTCTTGCCGCATTTCAGGCAAACATCTTGAGACTTGTCCCTTGGCTTCCCAGAAGCCTTTGTTGACTTGGCCTTGCCTTTGTTCTTATGCTTCTTCTTCTTAACACCCCCAGTTGCCTTGAGCCCAGCTTTCGGCGTTTGAGATGTTGTTGCAAAGTGCGCCTCGCGCTTGTTGCCTTTCAGAAGTTCTTTCTCTGACTCCTTGAGAATTGACAACAACTCTCCAAGAGTGTCATCCGAATTCATCAGTTTGTAGTTGATGACAATCTGTTTCCAAGTATCGGGTAGTGACTGTAGAAGTACATCTATAGCCAGCTCAGACTCCAAGACTATACCCATACAAGCCAGTTCATCAATATCGGCTATCATTTGAGTCCCATGGACCTCAACAGAACTACCATCAGTCATACGGGTGCGAAAGATCCTCTTCACCAACTCGTACCTCGCCATCCGCTTATTAGTGCGGTGAAGATCTTGCAATCTTGCCATCATATTATAAGGATCCAAGTCCCTATTTTGGCGACGAAAGTGTTGAGTCATTGAAGCAAGCATGATCGACTGAGCCGTGTCACAATCATCACTGTGAGTTTTCCATAACTCCAGCTCAAGTGGCTCAGTGGGCTTAGGCCCGAGAGGTCTCTGAATCGTATACAGTATCCTCTCCGCCCCAAGGACTATCCTTAGGTTCATTTCCCAATCAGCAAAGTTTGTCCCCTTAAAGACATTGTCACCCATGATGATGTCACGGACATTTACCTTGCTAGCCATCTTAACTACGATAGTCCAACTATCTAGTTAACGATAAAATGGGTACAGTCAAACTGTTACAAGAAAAATAACATTTTATTAGTCCAACTAATGTTAAAAAATTGACGAAATAAATTTTTGTAAGCGCGTAAAGCTAAGTATCTGAATGAAATTGCAAACTCAATACTAGCCTCCCACTATTTTCTACAAGTCTCTAACCCTCTGTTGAGTACTCGGGAAATCCAATTTCCTAGTGGGCTAGGATCCCGTTAAATAACACACAACCTTGACTTTGGCCAACAAGTTGTATGATATTTAACTAGGTAGATCTCGAAGATCAATTGGATCCCATCCAATTCCTAGATCCGGTAGGTGGACATCCAAGTCCGAAACATATATATCTAATACATACGTCAATGTATCCAATACATTTTCCTAACCATTTCCTCTGAATCAACTAAGCCTTGGCTTTGGCACAACAAACCTAATGATTCCAGTTAAGCGGGACCCATTGACAAGGAAAGTTTCGTAATCAATGTCGATGGACAAGAAGTGATCTTGACTTTGGCCAACAAATCACAACTTGGACAGGACACCGATGTGTAACAAAACTCTCATGATTCAAACACATCCTCAATTGACAAAGGTCTTGACTTTGGCCAACAAACCAATGCCAATTTCGGATCTTGAGAAAGAATCATTCAACGGAAGGAAAATCGCTTAATATTGTTTGAGGGATTTTTCGCGTAATTGGCAACCAATTAATTTATCTTTGTTAGGTCTCATCATCATACACCCTTAAGCATGCTTCTAAAACATCATAAAGTGCATAAAGTAAAGTAATAGTGATATACGGATGGATATATAAACAACTTGTTCCTAGAACAAATCACTCCCTTTCCTCTCCCCGCTAGCACTATTCTACTTCTACCCAATTACATAATACAATAAGAGAAACCTCATTTACATTGAGGGGAATTAGGTGAGAAGAGAATACATAGAGATAAAGAGATAAGGCTGGACACGCAGGTCCAATTTATAAATTCCAAATTTACAATAATTTCTAAAATTACCCTTCCCTTCTAATATCCATCCGATATGCACTATTCATACAACACATCCACATTCATTCATTCATTCAAGGCATGTTATATCAACCAATTCCAATTAATTAGTCTTTAATTAGGTGACAATACAATGTTCAAACAATTGTTTGCATTTGCGCGAGTCCAACTCGTTTTGAGAATAAATACATATGGTATGAATTCACGAATTATATCGAACTACTCGTTAAATCCAATTTAAGTCGTATTCAATACTAATCCTATTATTTAATTCTAAATTAAATATATACACTTTTATTGTGCTTTTATAACTTAGATTCCAAATCTAGTTCTATTGGGTCTCAAAGCCCAACTAACATCTAATGTCCGTTTAATTAAAGTCCGATGGGCTTTCTATTGATTTCATTAGGCTTGGGCCTTGGTCAATGTGGGTCAAACCCAATTTCCAAGCCCAATAAGGAATCACCCTCATTTGCCATAAAACAATATCAAGCCCATAAGGCCCAATTAAACATAAAAGCCCATTTATTACATTTGGACTTAAATGGTGTGATTTAGGCCCATTTTGGATCCAATCCAAATGGTCCAAATCTACTTGGCCCAACCAAGCCCATTTATGACCAAATATAATAGTTTTAGGCCCAATTCCAATTTAAGCCCAATTAACTAAATTTTAAAATTCCAAATTTTATAACTTAATTAATTAAAGTGTATGTTCATGATTAATCCTTTAAATCAATATTTCCAAAATATCAAATTAATCTATTAATCATATTTTTATCTTAAATACATGTCCAACATTATTTAATCAAAAAATCAAGTCCCTAATCTCATCAAGCATTCGGCCAAGGTGGACAATATGGTTCCGATTTCGTTTTCAATCCAATCAAGTCACAAATGATCATCTCCATATTATTTCAAGTCATCCAATGTCTTAAAATTAAAAAATCATCTAGTCCTCATGCTTGCATGTATTCGGCCAAGCCACTTGGGGTTGGAAAAATTAATCCAATTTATTTTCCATGAAATTGATGATGTATAATCCATTTAACATACATCTAAGCATATTCAATCAAGCAAACTCATCAAATCATGCTTCAAACAATTTTCCCCAAATAACATCCTAATATATTTGCATGCATTTTTAGGCTCAATGATACCATTGTTGGAAATCTAATAACCATGTCCCAAGATCAAAACCAAGCAAGATATATATAAGAATGAATTAGATTGAAGTAATGGCGGAAACAATACTCACAAAAACCAAATGTGGATGCAATGGATGAAGCAAAATTACTCCTTTGTGCAGTGAAGAATTCGCCCAAGCAGTGAAGAGAAGCTCCAAGCTTGAATTTGATCCTTCCAAGCTCTAAGATGAGTTTCCCATATCACCTTGTATGATCCCTTGATGTTGCTAGCCAAACTTGTGTATTAAGTTCCAAACAAGTACACTTTCTTCAAAAGTTCTTAGAAATGGAAAGAAGAAGGAGAGAGCCAAAACTGTTCACTGTTTCGGTAAGAGAGGGAGAGAAGAAGAATGATTTTGTGTTTCAAAAATCAATTTATATTTATGTCATAATTATATTAAATAATAATATAAATATAACACAAACCATGCAAAGACTTAGAGTGTCTAACACTCAATTTCCATGCATTACCCTTGAGTGCTTTGTACACTATCTTCATGCATTGCATCTTGATTAAAAAATACAAATAATGACAAGTGTCATGTGGGCCCCACACGTTTCCAAATGAAAGTGGGCCCACGTGCACTCACGCGTTCGGGTTCGATATTTCCGAAATATCGAGCTTACGTCGCGACGTTAATTAAATCGAATTTAAATAAATAATTGCGCCTAGCGAAATTATTATTTACGTCGCTAACGAATTAATTCTAAATTAATTCGTTTGCCCGAATTAAAATCTAATTTAATTTCGCGTCGAAATCGAATTCCGTTTATTATATCGAATATAATAATTTTACGATTAATTCTAAATTAATCGTTCTCTCTCTTTATACAGTACTTTATCCAAGATAAAGTCTCTCCGTAATTAATCCAAGATTAATCGAGTTTGAATCATACGTCATCGGTGAATCTTCGGGAAGCGACCCAAGAGACCTCTAGATATGTTGGCAGTAAATCCGGTTGTCGAACTATCCGAACACGTACGTACCAAGTACTACGTTTTTACCGATTTACAAGACAAGGTTAGCCTCTAGCAAAACGCCATGCCTACCCAATTCTCTAGAAATATTCTTACTGGAATATTAGATCTATAACAGGCGTAGTATACCGTAGTATAGTGTATATCGAACCAGTATCGGATGATCACATGTAGGGCTGGGGCTGGATAGTGTCTGCCCCGTCCGAAACACATATCGGATGTCAAGCAACCAGTCTCTTTGAATCGGATAATCCTGACCTAGTCATATTATCCCGATGGTTGCAACCATTATAGAGTACTAGTTCTGAATCCCTCGCGATCATCATCTCCATATGTCTGAAGTGATACTTCCATCTTGACATCACATCCAATACACTACGATTCTCGATAAACCCAGAAGAGATGTACACAGAACCCGTTAAAGCCCTGGACCACCAAAACTAAAGTTTACCGATCGTTGTCGTAAGTACTAGCGATGCAAAGTCTCAGGTTAAGATCATATGCACCTACCCTGAAGCGGACTCCCATAGACACGCAGACATACTACCAATGGGATTCCGCGGGGTCTATCCAGAGCGAAGCTGTTTTCCGTACCATCGGTAAAAACAACCTCCTACCGCACTTGCATAAGTATCCTATACTTAAATATATGAGAACTATGCCGTTGTGCCCTCACAACATGCACGAGTGCAGTACTAGTCTATTCCGCATTATCGATGTCCAGTCTCGATAATACTACGACTAGGGATATTTAATGATTAAACCTTTATGGATTGATACTGTCTCATATCATCTCAATCCGGAACTAATCATAGGGACTTTTACCATTTATATTTCTAAGTAAATAAATTACAAAACGGTAAAAGGCAATTTCATTACTACATAGTTAATTTTGTACAATAATACAATATCATTTACAAAATAGTGACGCTATGGGTCATTACTGTCTAACACAAAAAGCATAAGAGGTCCAGTCAGAGTCAAAAGAGAAGTCGTGGACCAGTTTCTATTCACGTCGTAATCTTGTAAAGACACATGTTTTATGTATAACAATTTCGGATTGAGCGTTGCATAAAAGTTGTTGAGTTTGGGCTACGGTCCCTTACATACATAGAGATATATATTATATAATATATATATTAGGAGAAAGTGTATAAGAAAGTCATAGCAGTTATCAGAGTCAGAGGATTATGGGGTATACGGTCAATCCCGCTGCCGGTAACATCTCCCAGATCGGGATGTTACAAAGATGAATCAGAGCATGGTCTATGGAGTCAGTGACTAACATGGGTAGAGTTGCTAGGGTCTTGTATACATAGTAAATCCGGATACTTGTATGCGGAGTACTAAACTCTCCAGTATCCAATCCTCGAGTACACCTTCACCTCCAGATCTTAGACATGTTAGTAAGCTTTCCTAGACATTCGAATAGTAATTCCCTACAAGACAATTATAACTTTTAAGATCCAAGTTAGGAATCTTCTTGAAGATAGTCCCTATTACCAAAGTACAAACAAGCTACGAAACCATATGGTAAGATTTTTAAGAAAGTCCCAACGAGTAGGGAAGAGAGTTATAGGAAGAAAGAGAAGTTGCATCGAACTTTAAAATAACTAGAGACGAGAAGAAAAGAGACAGAGAAATAGAAAAAGTTTAAAGATATCCACCCAGAAAGTAGAAAGAGATAGAGAAACTAGAAGAAGTGTAAGGAAAAGTATAGGAATGCCTAAAGTGATTAGAAGTAAGAAAGAAAGAGAACAGAATCAGACTAGTACAGGAACCATAGTAGCCAAGAGAAATAAGTAAAAAGCCCTAGCAAGTAACAAAATTTCCTAATATTTGTAAGATTCCATCCCTCCTCATAAAAAAGTTTCCTTCAAGCCATTCAATAGCCACCAAGTACTTCGTATAGATAGTAATTCCCCTAGAACATGGAAAACGCCAGCAAGATAACAGAAGTAGGAAATCAAGGTTTGTTCTTTGATGAGCAGAAATAATCAATATTTACCGCCGCCCTTTTACCTAATATTTTGTTTAGTTTCTCAGGTTTGATGAATGTTTTTGATGTGTTTTACAGATAAATAAAGTAAAGGACTTAATGGAATCAAATCGGGGCTAAAACGATGAAATCCGGAGCAAAGAATGACGAAAACGGAAATTTACTATAACGCGTCACGAGTGCAGTCCTAAATTCCAATTTTGCGCAAGTTTGGTATGTTGACCATAACCTTTCATCTGATATCCGATTGAGCTAATTCAAGTTCCAAATGAAAGAAGACACAATGATCTATAAATTTGAAGTTTACATATTTTCGAATTCTGAAGTTTGTTATACCGAAATTGATGAATAATCCATTGTATTTTGTGTAATTACTATTGTCATTTTCAAAATATAAAATAAAATAAAAAAATAAAAATTGTCAAACTTCAACCAAACATGCTTGCATGTTTGGTGGAGGATTTTGTGCCATGTTTGATGCCATGTTTGGTGCCATGTTTGGTGGAGCAATTGGTGGAGAAATTTGTGGAAGCTTTTAGATTTTACTATAAATACCAAACTAAACTTTGTAAATTTTCCATGCTTTCTTTGGAGGAATTTCTCCATAAAAACCTAAAGAAAAGTGTCTTATATATTTTTTTAAGTTTTCTTGTATTTTCTTTTTATTTAATTAATAAAATTTAGTGTGTTTTCATTTACAGCATGATCAGGTAATCTCATTCCGCTGGGTGAAAAGGTGAGACTTTTAATATAATTAATTAGATTCACCTCCCTTATTTAATTAAAATTTGGATTAATTAGTTACCGCCTATATGGCTGGTTTAGGTGAAAACCTTATTTACCGCCTATATGGTCGGTTTTACATTTCAGACGTAGTTTCCGTCTATATGGTCGGTTTAGGTAATAACCTTGTTACCGCCTATATGGTCGGTTCGATTTAATTGAGGCAAATGAAATTACTCATTTATGGTTTGGTTAATTAATCGGTAAACATTGAGAATAAGAGAGATTTCTAATTTTGAAATATTAAAAGTGAAACCTCTAACCCCATCATTTTATTTATTGTTTTATTTTGTTTTTTTAATTTCCAGCCTTTACTTTAAGTCTTTTATTTTATTTAAGCTTTTACTAGCCTTAAATATGTGTTGTAACTAAGCCCGTTATCTGGGGTTGTGATGATTTCCAATATCACTGGTTTATAAGGGGTTATTTTCCGGTTTGGGTAATATAAAGGTTTATTTATTGAGTCTTAGTCTTAATGCTTCTTGTTAACTGGCCATTAATAAGATTGATCTGGTAAACTTAAAATAAACTTGACAATGGAATTTTAGGTTTTAGCCTTAGACTTAATAGCCCACGATCTTCCTTGAGGATAGATAACCCTTTAATAGATTTCCTTACATGATAGACATATACCTTTCGGGCGGGGGTAACCACAATTGGAAATTAATCTTAATGAATTCAGGTAACTTGGTTGACATAGACATATGATTAATTGAGTTACACTGGGTATTTGCATCCGACCATCGATATAGGCTTTTGTAGAATTTCGTGTTCCAGGTTAGTAAACTAATTTATTACAAAAAACATAAAATAACCACTTCATGTTTTAAAAGATATTGGAAAGATTCACAACCCTAGATAGTTTCTTAATATTGAATTTTCCTAAACCTACTTTCGTGCCATTTTATTTACTTGTTTTAAATTTAAAATCACCATCCAATCAATCAATCAATTAGATACTCGTAAATATTTGACTTCATAAATTAATAGCTTAGGTATTAAGTCCTCATGGGATCAATACTTTTTATACTACTTGAACGAAACATGTACTTGCGTTATACGCGTGTGATTACACCGGTCAAGTTTTTGGCGCCGTTGCCAGGGACTTATCTATCTTTCACTATTAGTTTTGGGGTTAGATACCTTTACTTGTATCTAAGTTCTTTTTACTTATTATTTTTATTTTTTTGTGTTTCAGATACTCAGACACTACATTAGATGAACCAGAAGCTTTGAAATTCGACCGGTTGACCTAGAGATTGAAAGAACAATCAGACAATTGAGAAGGGAAATGTGAGAAGGCCAAGAAGCAATCATCAACATGGAACCTGAACCTTTAGAGGTTGCATCACCAATTACCATTTGAGATAAAACCATTCCGGTGGTTGACGACCTCATTTCCTGTATTATACTTCCTCATTTACCAGCAAATGCATATGATATCAAAACATGCATTCAAATGATACAGCAGTCAGTTACATTTGGGGGGAATGCAACTGAAGATCCTAATGCCCACATCAACAACTTCCTGCGTGTTTTTCCATATTCCTTGAAAGACAGAGCTAAAGCTTGGCTACATTCAGTACCAGGAGGTTCCAACACAACTTGGAACACTCTAGCCACCAAATTCCTTGCAAAGTACTTTCCACCAGCCAGAACTGCAAAGTTGAGGAATGACATCACATCATTTGTGCAACATGAATCGGAATCCCTATGCGAAGAGTGGGAAAGTGTAGGCACTACATTTTTGCATAAGGCCCGATGATGAGCCTCGTATGGAGGCACTACCCTTTAAGTTGCGGAAGTCGCGGGAAACAAACGTCGGAAGGGAAAATTCAAAACATCAATACCTTGCTAGATTTCATTCGTTTGCTTAGCCTCGGGTTCGCTCGATTAATCTCTGTTTTAACTATTAAAACTCAGCCCAAAAGTCCCTGCATGCCACACCAAGCCACACGCCCAAGCCCACACATACACCAAGCCACACGCCCAAGCCCACCAAAGAACCAAGCTCCACATGCCCATGCCCACCAAATCCCCTCCAAAAAATATCCAACACATTAAACACATGTTAAAATCTAAATAAATCACCTTCCTAATTTAAATAAATCACATGCCTAAATTAAATAAATCAAATCAAATCAAATAAATCCAGTTCCTAAACTAAAACAAATCAACTTCCTAAATTAAAAAAATCTTTTCCTTATAACAAACTAATTAAATATTCCCCAATTATTGCACAATCTTTTTCCCTACTTATACAAGGAAAACCCCCAACCATTTCTTATAAAAAAGAGCACAAACCAAACCCTTGGGAGACTAGAGCACATTCACGCCCAAGGCAAGAGAAGAGCTTCCCCATTGCCGTGAAACACACCAATCCAGCAACCCTAATTCACGCCAAAACAGCCACCAAATACACCTCTAAAATAGCCCATCTAATTCACGCCAAACAGCAACAAAATACAGCCATAACTGTAGCCCCCTTCATCACCGAAAACAACCCATAACTGCAGCCCCCTTCATCACTGAAACAGCCCCTAACTACACTACAGCCCACTTCAATCACCGAAATGACATCCCTAAAAAAACCCCTACATTGCCGTGAAAATGCAGCCCACACAATTCTCAATTTACCGTAAAACAATCCCCCACACAGCCCTCAATTTACCGCACAAACAGCCCCAAACTGCACCCTAAATACCGCATAAACTGCACCCATGAAACCCCATAAAAACCGTACAAACAGTCATCCAAACCACCCCATAAATACCGCAAACAGTAACCAAAAAAACGACCAGAAATAGCAGCAAAAATAGAGAAAACAGTAGCCCGAAACAGCGAGGCGATGAAGGAAGACATTGAACCAGTGAACCGGAGGAGTTGCGGAGCATTAACCCTTTCGACGGCCGCATAACACACTTTCAAGAGGCGACTAAAAAGGTAAGACCTGAGGGCACCCTTTTATTTACTCTCGTTCATCTTTTCAATTATCTTTTAGTATTTCTTCACATGCGTATTGTTGGTTCATGTATGTTATTTTCATGGGATGAATGATTTTGTGCTATCTCTCGTGGTTTATCGGATGGAAACCCAGACGTAATTCCGTAGCCGAATCCGAATGGACGGTAGTGCGGTCTGAACTTGGGATACAATTCCACTACTACTTAAGAAACGCATATATCGTGTTTTATCTAATCTTGTGTTTATCCATGGTTCATTAGAAATAGCACGTTATTTCCATGCATGATTTAGTTATTTATTTCGCATTAGGAGCTTAATTATATCTCTTCAATGTTTATGTTTAGATAATTATTATTTATTTATGTTTCCGTATTTATCAATTTAATATGTTCATGAAATTGTGCCCTTGCCGTTATGTTGATTTACTTTTATGCATGCAAACTTAGATATATGTTCTACTCCTATGAATGCAAACTTAGATATAGGTTGTATGCAAACTTAGACATAGGTTATTCTTGCATGTGTATGTTGCGTAGACGAGGTTATATTATCGTATAAATCCGTTCATTACAAGTGGCATAAGTAAGGGACCATTCCGAACCCAATGTTTTGAGGTCTTCCCTTGCGAGGGGTGAGTGCAGCCTTAAATCATTTCCCAATTCACACTGGGTGGCGACTCCATTTTATTTCTCTGGTTTAGTCCCTCGCGGGCTACTCCGTACTCCCGACCGGGCCGCGAGCTTGGAACAACATCGCCGATTTCTGTGTCCTACAGTCTGGTGACTCCACTGGGGATAGAGAATCGGCCCCGAAATAATGTCTTGTAATGTTTGTGATTTTCGCTTTAGTTAACTGTGTCTGCAAGTGGGTTGGATCCAAGGGGTTTAACCAAAGGCATTATTAGAGCTAGGTAATGGTTTGGTGTCTTCCTTCATTCACTACCTTTCTATAGCTGAAAGGAAAAGCTGTGAAGGCACCTAGATAATTATTTACTCTAAGCTTACCGTGATGGACTAATTTGGAGGACCTATTGTTTATTCCAATCACCAAGGCGATAAGTGTTGGAGTTAAATCAAGTCCCAAGATCAACAAATCATGCATAAAAAACGATATGAACACATCATAGGAGGTGCGGAATCAACTCACATTGAATTCGGTTTTGATGAAATGAACACAAGTTGCGTTTTTGCCTCCCTCCAAGCTCGGCAATGACTTCTGGAACTGCAGTGAACGCACGGTTGGGGCTGTGAAAGTCTCCTCCATTTTCGGCCATGGAAGACTTCCATGGAAGCTCCAAGCTTCAAGCTTCCATGCTCAAAGAATCACTTCCCTATCACCTATGTATCACTCATGGTGTGCTAGCACTAAGTCTTCTTCAATTTGCTTCTCAAAAATTCGGTGAAACCAGAAAAATCAAGAAGAAAATCGGCTTGAAGCCGTGAGAAGAGGAGAAAAAAATGAGAGGAAAATAGAAACCGTATCTTGCCTTGCATGTTGGAGAAGAGAATGATAAGTTAGAAAATAAAATGTAAAAAAGGTTTATATAATTTCCAAAATTATTTAATAAACCATTTACTTTTTCTATTTAAAATTAAAGCAAAAGCTTTCAATCAACTTTTTACTTTAAGTCACATCACATCACTTTAATAAAGTGACATGTTGTCAAGTCACATCACTCAAAGTGACAATTGATTTGACGCATGATGTGACAAACCGATTTGACGCTTGATGTGACTCGCGTGCCGCGCTCGAATTCGAAATGCGAATGCGCTCGGCAATCACTCTCGGGCTCGGGTTCGCTAATTCCAAATTAACGAATTTTCCGTCGCGTCGTAATTAAATGATTACGCCTAGCGAATTCACTATTCACGTCGCTAACGAATTAATTCTAAATTAATTCGTTCGCCCGAATTAAAATCTAATTTTAATTTCGCGTCGAAATCCAATTTCTAATAATATATCAAATATATTATTTATCGATTAATTCCAAATTAATCGTTCTCTCTCTTAATTAATATTTTTATCCCAGATAAAATATCTCCGCAAATAATCCCAGATTAATTTTCTCTCTCATCGAATTAATCCCAGATTAATTCTATCTCTCTCTTCTAATTATCCCAGATTAATCAAAGTGCGAGTCATACGTCATCGGTGAATCTTCAGGAAGCGACCCATGAGATCTCCGGATATGTTGGCAGTAAATACGGTCGTCGGACTGTCCGAACACGTAAGTACCTCGTACTACGTTTATATCGATTACAAGACAAGGTTGGCTTCTAGCAAAGCGCCATGCCTACCCAATTCTCCAGAAATATTCTTACAGGAATATATAGATCTGTATCAAGCGTAGTATACCGTAGTATTGTGTATATCGGTCCAGTATCGGATAATCACGTGCTAGGGCTGGGGCTGGATAAGTGTCTACCCCGTCCGAAGCACATATCGGATGTCTGGCAACATAGTCTCTATAATCGGATATACATGACCTGGTCACAATATCCCGATTGGTTGCGCAACACTCAAGAGCACTAGTACCGTATCATGCGTGACATCATCTCCAATATGACTGAAGTGACACTTCCGTCTTGACATCACACCCAATACTCTACGACTCTCTGATAAACCCAGAAGTGGTGTACACAGAACCGGTCAAAGCCCCTACCACCAAGACCAAAGTTTATCGATTATCGTAAGTATCAGCGATGCAAGTTCAGGTTAAGACTATACACACCTACCTTGATTTCGGCCTCCCAAGCCACATAGTCATAATACCAATGGGATTCCGAGGGTCTATCCAGAGCGAAGCTGTTTCCCATCGGTGAAACACGACCTCCTATCGCACTTGCATAAGTATCCAATACTTATATATATGAGAACTATGCCGTTGTGCCCTCACAACACGCACAAGTGCATACTAGCCTATTCCGCATTATCGATGTCCTGTCTCTATAATACTACGGCTAGGGATATTTAATGATTAATCCTTCGTGGACTGATACTGTCTCATATCATCTCAATCCAGGAACTAATCATATGGACCTCTCTTCATTTATATATCTATGGTGATCTAATCACTAATGATGAGAGTGCAATTTCCTTGTCATATAGTTAATTTGCTACAACAACACAATGATCTGTGCAAATAGTGACGCTATGGGTCATTTTGTCCAACAATCTCCCAACTTGGCACATAGCCAGTCACTCGAGTGTCTAACACCCGAACTATGTACAATTCGCTCAATTGCTGAGGAAAGTTTTCGTCAGCGGATTTGCTTAATTATCGTCTGACGCGATTTCACGATCATCACCATCGCCACGATGTATGATCCCCGAACAATCAGATGATATAGAAGTTATATATCTGGATCGTCGATGAGACCTTTAATTCTTTAGCCTGTGCTGACGCCTAGCTCAGCTGCTAACAGAACTATTCTAATCTAATTAGATTTATTATCGATCCAAATGGCTTCTATTGCTGCCTCAGCTGCAGCAATAATCCGCATTTGTTGTTATTCGGCAACAGTTATCTTGCTCGGAATTTTCCAGCTCACTGTCCCGTTATTCAAACTTATAGTACCGTAGTATTTTCCGGTTTGGAAACTTGTAGCAGTGATCCCAGTCACTTCAAGTTCTCCATCTTCATAGTTTAAGACAACATCTTTAGTTCTCTCAGATACTAACAGATGTTCTTAATCTTCAATCCAGTGTCTATCACTTGGATTGACCCGATTGTGACTCCATATGCTCAAAGCGTATGAGACACCAATACAAGTACATTTTAAATGTACAATTTCTCAGAGAGTGTTACCAACTCTAAATCTAGCCCAGTAGATCTTTATTCCTTGAATAAAGATTGTTACTCCCCAGAATTCTACGGAGAATTTCTTATGAAGAATATCTATGAAAGCCACTTTCACCATTGCTTTATGGGAATTTCACTGTCAGTGCGCTCTCCCACTAACCTCCTTATATACACAAGAATTATTTCGTTTTGAGTTAAATCATAAACCATTATGATTATTTCAAAACGTCAGTTCCAAGAACCTTATGCTTGCTTCAATCCAAACATGGATTGAATAATCCGCAAACCTTGTTTGTCGGTTATACAAAATCGTCAGAATGTTATAAACATTCTCCAAAAGGTTTCCTTTTCAGGAAAGCGATTTTGATCTGTAACTGACATATTTCATAAATGAAATATACAGTTATCAACAAGCATCTTCAAAATGGATTTACCATGGCAACAGGTAAAAGGTTGAATCATTATTAACACAATGTTGATAACGATACCTTTTTTCGTCAAAAGCCTAGCTTTGTACGTTGGTATATTGCCATCCATGTACGTATTCCTTGAGGACTTATAGTACCAATAGGCACAATGCCTTGTGGTACATCAACTAGTCTCCAAACTTGTTGATACACATGGAATCCATTTCGGATTCATGACACTTTGTCATAATAGGGAGTCGATACCTTGTATCACTTCCTTAGTTCTCGTGTATTCTAAGATTAATGGTATAGTTTTATCCTTGATCAACTATATTTGTTCCATTAAGATTCAATGCCTTGAACAATATTACTCCGATTTTCATCGAGTTATACTATCCTCCCACTTACCACCGCATATCAGTATTCCTCTTAGGAACCGCGTGGTGAGCAACAATCACATTGTTCTCATGTGAGATTTATAAGTACTATACTTATGGTTCCTTTTCAGGATAACCTATATTGGCACTTATCCATTTGGGTTCTAGTTTGGTATCATCCAAACGTATGCCAAGCATACCCAAATAGTCAAATGAGAAACCCGGTTTCTTTCCTGTTCATATCTAATATGATATCTGTCAAACAGATTATTATGGAACCTTATTCAAAATAAGTTCTTGCACTGTTTAAAGCTTATCCGTTGAAGGAAATGGTAGCTCAAAGCGACTCGTGATTAACCTTATTATGTCTAACAAAATTCGGTTAATCCTGTTCGGGACACACCGTCAAAATGACGTGTTCCGAGAGGAGTCCTCATTGAAAGAATACTATACTCTTTCATATACGAGAAACTTACTGCTAAAGTATTTTCCATTACGGTCTTATCGTGGCGGATAATGCTATAGCCGATCTGTTTATGTATTTTCGTGTCGAAACTAAAGTTTCGATTTGTGTTCTTCAAAAGAAACACATAACCATAACGTGATGCCACATCCGTTAAGGTCACGAAATATTCATGTTCACATCTAGCCTAGCTAGATATGGGCCCACTTACTTCACCATGAATAGGGCTAACAGATCGGTGGCACTAACATATTACCAAGCAAATAGTATTTTAGGTACTTTACCTAATAAACTAGATTCGCAGACCTTATTTGAATAGTCAAATCAGTCCTAGTACCCACTCTTCAAAAGTGTGGATATACGAGTCTATTAAATTGTGTCCTAGACAACAATGCCACAAATAAGTCTCTATTGATCAATCAATTTGAGCTATTTATTTGTCATGTTATGTATTTGAGATTTATTTATATTCAAATATAAATTCTGTTATTCACATCTAATGTGTTTATCTCAATATCATCTTTATATAATAAAACACTTTTGTGTTCTAGAATATAAAGGTACACCCGCAGCGATTATACACTGATATAAAGACAATGTCTCTAGTCAAACTAGTTACATTTTTAACAGTTCCCTAATTTAAGTACATACCCAGGGTAATTCCTAAATTAGGTACCTACGGTTAAAACAGCGACTATCGTCCCGTTTTCAATTCGCAGAGTAATCTCATCTGAAGTCAGTATCCTGCTTAAAGCAGATTCTGCACAACAGTACATATTTATGTATCACACTAAGTATTTAAAATCCAATTCAATACTAGTTGTGAACATAATTATGATAAACATATTTGAAGTAAGAGCCTTGCTCGTCTTCAATTCCTTCTTAGGATTTGTTCTATTATCTTCCTAGAAGACCTAATCCTTAATTCTGATTTAGAAATTAGGGAGTCTACTTTGACAAGTATAATGGATTAAGCGCTAAAGTTATCATTATATAATATTTCAAATTTCATATTCACTTATTCGCTTAACTCCGGGCTTTAGGCATAATTCATTATTTTATCAAATAAAATAACTTATTAATTTCCAAGACCATCTTGAAATTATTCCCAATTTGAAAATTAAATCATTTAAAATATTTTAATCCAAGATTATATTTTAAATATCCTTCTTTTCAATTTTATCTTGATTACAATAGTCCAACTATTTAATCAACGATTAGTGGTACTATTTATTATAATGATTATAATAGTCCAACTATATAATCAAATATAATCCAAATTAATTAACCTCAATTACATTGATTACTATAATCCAATTATAAAATCAACTGTAAACTGAAATTAATAATTCAAATATATTGATTAATATAATCCAATTAATATAATCAACTATATACAGTCCAACTGTTTATTAAAACAACATAAAATATTAGTCCAACTAATACTTTGATTAATATGACGAATAAAATAAAATGAGCGTGTTTAGCGAGTATTCGAACGAATGTTGCAAATTCAATACTTGCCTCCCACTATTTTTCGTCGAGTCTCTAACCCTCTGTGGATACTCGGGAAACCGCGTTTCCTAGTGGGCTAGGATCCCGTTAAATAACACACAACCTTGACTTTGGCCAATAAAAGCTGTATGCTATTTAACTTAGGTAGATCTCTATGATCAATTGGATCTCATCCAATTCCTAGATCCGGTTAGGTGGACATCCAAGTCCGAAACATATGTATAATGTCAATGTATCCATTACATTTTCCTAACCCTATCCTCTGAATCATCTAGGCCTTGGCTTTGGCCAAAAACAAACCTAATGATTCCAGTTAAGCGGGACCCATTGACGAGGAAAGTTTCGTAATCAATGTCATTGGACAAAAAGTGATCTTGACTTTGGCCAATAAAAATCACGATTTGGACAAGACACCGATATGCAACAAAACTCTCATGATTCAAGTACATCCTTGATTGACAAAGTCTTGACTTTGGTCAATAAAAACCAATGCCAACTTCGGATCTTGAACAAGAATCATTCAATGGAAGGATATTTGCTTAATATAAAACGAGGGTTTTTTCGCGTGCAAATTGGCTATTAATTTAATTATCTTTGTAAGGTCTCATCATCATACACCCTTAAACATGCATTCTAAATACATAATAAAGCGAGTATGAAATAAATAATAATGATATGCGGATGGATACTTAACACAATGATCCTAGATCAAATCTCTCCCTTTCTCACTCAAGCTAGCACTTGTACTACTTCTACCCGTTACACTACACTTCTAAAGAAACCTCTTTTACATGGAGGGGAATCGGTGAGAAGAGAATACAAAGAAATAGGAGATAAGGCTGGACACGCAGGTCCAATTTAATAAATCAAATTCATTACAATTTCCAAAATCGCCCCACCCGGCTAATATCCATCCGATATGCATTATTCAAACATCACAACCATGTATTCATACAAGCATGTTATCAATCAATCAATCAAATTAATTAATCTTGATTATTAGTGATCATCCAATGTTCAAACAAAGATTTGATTTTGTTCGAGTCAAACTCGTATTGCGAACACGTACTCAAAGTACGATTTCTACGAATTAAATTAAATTACATAATTAATCCAATTTAATCCATTTAATTCTAATTCATTATTTATTCTAAATTAAATATTACACTTTTATTAACGAACCTTTACGACTTAAATTCCAAATTTAATCGCAACGGGTCTCAAAGCCCGATTAACATCTAATGTTTATTTAATTAAAGTCCAATGGCTTTTAATTAATTTCTATAAGGCGTGGACTTTGGTCAACTCGGGTCAAACCGAACAACCAAAATCCAATCCGGGAGTTACCCCATAAGCCTTTAAATTAATTTTGGCCCATTAGGCCCAATTAAATAATTAAGGTCCATTAAGTCATAATTGGACCTTTTGGATTCGGTTTTGGGCCTAATTGGATCCAACCAATTTTGCCTAAACCCAACTTTGTTACAACAAAGCCCAAAAGCCCAATTACAACCTAACAAGCCCAATTTCCAAAATCAAGCCCAAAATTAATTAAACTTATAAAATTCCAAATTTCACAATTAATTAACCTAAGTGTAATACCATAATCAATTACCCAATTAACATTTCTAAAACATCAATTAGCCTAATTAATCATGCACTTTAACAACCAAATAGTGTCCAACACAATTCAATTAAAATCAAACCCAATTAACATGCTATCAAGTCTCGGCAATTAGGGGTTTTTCAATTCGATTCGGTTCAATCCAATTGAGTCCACAATCTAATTTCCCAAATCAATTCAATTCATCCAATGATTAACACAAAAATCACAAAGAATTTCATGTTCATAAGATTCGGCCAAGCCACTTTAAAAGGGAAAAATGTTCTAAATCAAAATTCAATCCAATTGAACTTCAAACAACATTAACCAATTGTTTTAAGTCATCCAATGATCAACAAAACAAAATTACCAAGACATTAGGGTTAGCAATTTTCGGCCAAGCCTCAATTTGGGGAAAATTGAATCCAATCCAATTTCACGAAATTGATCAACACAATCTCAATTAAACATGTTCCTAAGCATACTTAAACATCCAATCAATTAAAACATGCTCAACCATTTACCCAATTTCAAGTTTCTGTTCAACCTAAAGAATTGGGGAAAATTGATCTAATCCAATTTTCTGAAATTGATCATCACAACTTCAATTAAACATCATCCAAGCATGCTTAAACAATCAATTTAACCAAATCAAATCGTTTGCCCAATTAAAGTTTTGGCAACATTAAGCAAATTGGGGAAAATCAATCCAAACTCAATTCAATCAAATATAAGCATTCTTAAAAAATCAATTTGTCAGAATCAAGCTAAAATCAAAAAGCCCCAAATTTGCTCAAGAACCCTAATTCGGTTTTCATGCATCAAAAGCTCTAGATACCATTGTTGGAGTTAAATCAAGTCCCAAGATCAACAAATCATGCATAAAAAACGAGTATGAACACATCATAGGAGGTGCGGAATCAACTCACATTGAATCGGTTTTGATGAAATGAACACAAGTTGCGTTTTTGCCTCCCTCCAAGCTCGGCAATGACTTCTGAACTGCAGGGAACGCTCGGTTGGGGCTGTGAAAGTCTCCTCCATGTTCGGCCATGGATGACTTCCATGGAAGCTCCAAGCTTCAAGCTCCATGCTCAAAGAATCACTTCCCTATCACCTATGTATCACTCATGGTGTGCTAGCACTAAGTCTTCTTCAATTTGCTTCTCAAAAATTCGGTGAAACCAGAAAAATCAAGAAGAAAATCGGCTTGAAGCCGTGAAGAAGAGGAGAAGAAATGAGAGGGAAAAAGAGAAACCGTATTTGCCTTGCATGTTGAGAGAGAGAATGATAAGTTAGAATAAAAAATGTAAAAAAGGTTTATAATAATTTCCAAAATTATTTAATAACCATTTACTTTTTCTATTTAAAATTAAAGCAAAAGCTTTCAATCAACTTTTTACTTTAAGTCACATCACATCACTTTAATAAAGTGACATGTTGTCAAGTCACATCACTCAAAGTGACAATTGATTTGACGCATGATGTGACAAACGATTTGACGCTTGATGTGACTCGCGTGCCGCGCTCGAATTCGAAATGCGAATGCGCTCGCAATCACTCTCGGGCTCGGGTTCGCTAATTCCAATTAACGAATTTTCCATCGCGTCGTAATTAAATGATTACGCCAGCGAATTCACTATTCACGTCGCTAACGAATTAATTCTAAATTAATTCGTTCGCCCGAATTAAAATCTAATTTTAATTTCGCGTCGAAATCCAATTTCTAATAATATATCAAATATATTTTTTATCGATTAATTCCAAATTAATCGTTCTCTCTCTTTAATTAATATTTTATCCCAGAAAATATCTCCGCAAATAATCCCAGATTAATTTTCTCTCTCATCGAATTAATCCCAGATTAATTCTATCTCTCTCTTCTAATTAATCCCAGATTAATCAAAGTGCGAGTCATACGTCATCGGTGAATCTTCAGGAAGCGACCCATGAGATCTCCGGATATGTTGGCAGTAAATACGGTCGTCGGACTGTCCGAACACGTAAGTACCTCGTACTACGTTTATATCGATTTACAAGACAAGGTTGGCTTCTAGCAAAGCGCCATGCCTACCCAATTCTCCAGAAATATTCTTACAGGAATATATAGATCTGTATCAAGCGTAGTATACCGTAGTATTGTGTATATCGGTCCAGTATCGGATAATCACGTGCTAGGGCTGGGGCTGGATAAGTGTCTACCCCGTCCGAAGCACATATCGGATGTCTGGCAACATAGTCTCTATAATCGGATATACATGACCTGGTCACAATATCCCGATTGGTTGCGCAACACTCAAGAGCACTAGTACCGTATCATGCGTGACATCATCTCCAATATGACTGAAGTGACACTTCCGTCTTGACATCACACCCAATACTCTACGACTCTCTGATAAACCCAGAGTGGTGTACACAGAACCGGTCAAAGCCCCCTACCACCAAGACCAAAGTTTATCGATTATCGTAAGTATCAGCGATGCAAGTCTCAGGTTAAGACTATACACACCTACCTTGATTTCGGCCTCCCATAGACACATAGTCATAATACCAATGGGATTCCGAGGGGTCTATCCAGAGCGAAGCTGTTTCCCCGTACCATCGGTGAAACACGACCTCCTATCGCACTTGCATAAGTATCCAATACTTATATATATGAGAACTATGCCGTTGTGCCCTCACAACACGCACAAGTGCAATACTAGCCTATTCCGCATTATCGATGTCCTGTCTCGATAATACTACGGCTAGGGATATTTAATGATTAATCCTTCGTGGACTGATACTGTCTCATATCATCTCAATCCAGGAACTAATCATATGGACCTCTCTTCATTTATATATCTATGGTGATCTAATCACTAATGATGAGAGTGCAATTTCCTTGTCATATAGTTAATTTGCTACAGCAACACAATGATCTGTGCAAATAGTGACGCTATGGGTCATTTTGTCCAACAATAAGAGCCTAAGAGGCAATGTTTTTAAGAGAGTTCGCTCCACCCTCCCTCTGGGGAATCTTCAATAAGAAATCCATTTGACAATCATTCATGTATCATCACTCGTTAGCACGTACCTTAGGGTATAAAAAAAGGTACGCTCACTTGGTCACTCGAACCCTTGAGTGGGGAGACCTAGTTGTAGGCAATCCTTCGCCAGCGGGAGCCTTTGTCTACACTCCCATAAATCCACATGTGAACCATAGTTGTATGACCAATGGAAACCGTCCATTTATGTTTGTGTTTTGGACTATCATCATTTGGATTCAGTTGGACCTTTCGTCATGAGTTGTGAACTTATTGGTCCATTTAAACTGGGACGAGTTTGTGTCTTATAACAATTGGGCCAAAAGCTTCTAAAATGACGATGGGCCATGTTGTGTTTGGGTCTCTTACCATTTGAAGTTATTTAGTCACGTTATCGCGAAAGTGTAAACCTGTTGGGCCTTTTTCAACTGGGACAAGTTTGCACCTCGCAATAGTATGATTGAATGCTTTAAAATGATAATGGGCCGACTCGTATGAAAACCCTTACGGGCTTATATATTCCATGCATCGCACGTATACATGCTGACTAAAAGTTTTAAAAGACACCATAGATACCCGTTGGGTTAGGGAAGAGGGAAGACTCGTCAAGAGGCCGTTAGCAAACACGAGCGAGTAAGAGAATGATGGATCTCGTATGGATCAGCTGGAGACTAGTCTCACTAAGGTTATCGAGCAGTTGCAAGCTTTGACTGCCGCTATGGACAATATGGCTGTGCCCCGCGCTGGGGGGCTCTGAGAATGTGAGGCGTGAAGAGCCTCCAAACAGTTAGAATGATGAGATACCTGTTTTTGATGATGACGTGGCTGAGTATGCCGCGGGAAGGATAGCCGGGTCTAAGCCGAATTATAGAAACTCCGGGATGAAGTAGAGTCAGTTACCCACAAGCTGAAGGGCACGCATGAGGATTTGCTAGACTACGATGCGATGACTTTCGAAGAGCAGCTGCCTTCGCAATTCAAGATGCTCGACATAGCCAAGTTCAACGGGAATGGGGATCCGAGGGTCCATCTTCGACAGTATGTTTTTGTGATGAGTTCAGTTGGTCTGTCGAAACGTCAGGTTCAGAAAATGTTCAGGATGTCGCTTGAAGGGGCACCAGTAGTATGGTTTCATGGTCTTGAGAGGAAATTCAAGGATGATTGGAGGGCATTGGCGAAATCCTTTCTGAATCAGTATGTTACGAATTTGGAGATCGACTTTTCGCTTCGCGACTTGGAGAATACCAAACAGAAGCCGGATGAGAGCTTGGAGGTATATCTCCCCTGATCGCTGAAGAGCCACTTCAGATGCAAACTGGACCCTCGGAGAGGATCAGATCAAAATGATCATGAAGGGCACCAAGCCCTCTATTTATGGCAAGCTGAGGAGGATGACCTTTATGATCACTGATTTTCGATAGTTGAGGGAGACTGTCATGGACATTGAGGAAGAAGAAGCGGAGAATATGAAGTTTTATGGCCTGAACATGGGGACTGTTGGAGGACCATCAGGAACCAAGCCTGTTTCTGCCGAGGTTGCCGCCATAAAAAACCAGTATTTTTCTAACCTCGGTAGGCCTTTGTCTAAGGTGATTGAGAAGTTTACGAGACAAGGACTCCTAAAACCCTTAGAAGCTAAACCACTTCCACACCCTCCGCCATCACACCTCAACCTGAACCTTTACTGTCACTATCACCAGCAAAAAGGCCATGACACCGACAGCTGTGCCTGCCTCAGACATGAAATCCAGGACCTCATAGACTCCCACAAGATACCTGACCCAGAAAAAGAGCAACCCAACACACACAGAAACCCCCTACCTAACTATCACTCTCTCCGACTTACGTGTGAGGAAGTGATACAAGGTATCGACTCCCAATTATGGCAAAGTGCCATGATGTCCGAAATGGATTCCATGTAAACCAACCAAGTTTAGACACTGGTTGTTTAACCGGAAGGCATTATACCTATTGGTACTATATGTGTCTTCAATGAAGACATACATGGATGGTAACATACTAACGTACTAAGCTAGGCTTGTAGCGAAAAGGTATCGTTATCAACATTGTGTCGATTACGACAAAACCTTTTACTAGTTGCCATGGTTAAATCCATTTGGATAATGCTTGTTGATGCTGCATGTTTCATTTATGAAATATGGTAGCTGAACGTCAAAATCGCTTTTCTTAGCTGGAAACCTTTTGAGGATGTTTACAACATCCTTATGGTTTTTTCGTACCAAAATAAGCAAACAAGGTTTGCAGGTTATTCGATCCATTTGTGGATTGAAGCAACATTGGGTTCTTGGAACTATCGTTTTGATGTAATCATAATGGTATATGATTTAATTCAAAACGAAAATGATTCTTGTGTATATAAGGAGGTTAGTGGGAGCGCATTGACAGTGAATGTCCTAAATAATATGATTCCGCCATACTTTCTAGATTAGTCCCAATGATCATTCAAGCAAGAAATCATGTGTGAATACTCATTAAAGTATGGCGGAATCATATGGTACCTTTGTTACGACTGTAAGTCGTAAAAAAGGTACCATATGATTCCGCCATACTTTTAGATCTATCCCAGTAGATCTTTATTCCTAGAATAAAGGTTGTCTCTCCAAAGAATTTTCATGAAAGCCAAGCTTTCACTGACTGTATTATGGGATTGTCATTTCCATGAAAGCTTTGTTCCATATTGCTGTCTTAAGCTATGGAGAAGGAGAACTTGAAGTGACTGGGTTCACTGTTGCAAGTTTCCTAATTGATGAAATATCATTTCTTGGAGCCAAAATGGCAATAAATGCCTTCCAACTACTCACATCACTCATGAATAGTGACTGGTTGTCAATCACTCAAAGTGACAAGACATCCATCACATGATTGACGAGTGATGTGACGCGTGATGTGACTTGTAGGCTGCACTTGAATTCGAAATGCGAGTGGGCCCGAAAACACTCTCGGGCTCAGGTTCGCTAATTCCAAATTAACGAATTTTCTGTTGCGACGTAATTAAATCAAATTTAATTAAATAATTATGCCTAGCAAAATTACTATTCACGTCGCTAACGAATTAATTCTAAATTAACTCGTTCGCCCGAATAAAAATCTAATTTTAATTCCGCGTCGAAATCTAATTTCGTATAATATATCGAATATATTATTTTATCGATTAATTCCAAATTAATCGATCTCTCTCTTTAAATAATATTTTATCCAAGATAAAATATCTCCGTAATTAATCCTAGATTAATTATCTCTCTCTTTAATAATTAATCCCAGATTAATAAAGTGCGAGTCATACCTCATCGGTAAATCTTCGGGAAGCGACCCATGATATCCCTGGATATGTTGGCAGTAAATCCGGTTGTCGGACTATCCGAACACGTACGTACATAGTACTACATTTTTACCGATTTACAAGACATGGTTGGCTTCTAGCAAAGCACCGTGCCTTCCCAATTCTCCAGAAATATTCTTATAGGAATATGTGATCTATATCAGGCGTAGTATACGTAGTATTGCGTATTGTGATCCAGCAACGGATGTCACGTGCTAGGCCTGGGGCTGGAATTGTGTCTGCCTCATACGAAGCACATATTAGATCTATGGTAACTAGTCTCTATAATCGGATAAACATGACCTAGTCATAATATCCCGATAGCTGTAGCATAAAGAGCACCAGTTCCGTATCCTATGTGATCATCATCTCCACTATGACTGGATTGATACTTCCATCTCGACATCACACCCAATACACTACGATTCTCAATATACCCAGAAGAGGCGTTCACATAACCCAGTTAAAGCCCTGGACGACCAAAACCAAAGTATATTGATTGTCGCAAGTATTAGCGGTGCAAGTCTCAGGTCAAGACCAAATACATCTACCCTGATTCGGACTTCCATAGACACATAGTCATACTACCAATGGAATTCCGATGGGTCTATCCAGAGAGAAGCTGTTTCCGTACCATCGGTAAACACAACTTCCTATTACAATTGCATGAGTATCCAATACCTAAATATATGAGAACTATGCCGTTATGCTCCCACAATGCGCACAAGTGTAATACTATTCTTTTACGCATTATCGATGTCCAATCTCGATAATACTCTGACTAAGGATATTTAATGATTAAACCTTCGTGGATTGATACTGTCTCATATCATCTCAATCCGGAACTAATCATATGGACCTTTCATCATTTATACATCTTGGTAATCTAATTACAAATGATAAAAGGGCAATTTCCTTTGTCACATAGTTAATTTGTACAACAACACCATGATCTGTACAAATAGTGATGTTTTGGCTCATAATTGTCCAACATTCATAAGCTTGGGGGCGTGCCCTCCACTTTGCAGCAGGCTATCAAGTTTCCGTACGGTGGAGAGATTGTTACTATTAGAGCTGAGGTAGACAATGGTGTGGCCGCCTTGGAGATACAACCTTTCACGAGGTTCCAAGTGTCAGTAACCTTTGAGGAGTGGGTGGATCCTAAGGTGGCTAGGATCATGGAGAAGATGAAGTTCGAGCTGGGCATAGGTTCGGGTGTTGGAAGAACATTGCCCGACTTCAGGGGCAGACCATCAGAAGAGGTTTGGGATACATATCCGACGAGGATAAGCCGAAGACCAAAAAGAAAGGATTGAAGCTGACAGAATACTTCGTGAAAGCAACGAGGTATCAATGAGAGACTGAACCAGTGGAAGTCAACGGGATCATGGTACCGGGATTTGAAATCTTCCAGGATATGATGGGTGAGAAACCACTGGTTGCACAAGTTGCAAAGGAGAAAGACAAGTGGGAAGATGAGCTGATGCAGCTGAATAGATTGACTCTCGAGGAGAGCAAAGAGACTGAAGAAGACTCAGCTATGGAGGATGAAGCGTCTGTGGAGGACGAAGATGTTTATCTCCCTGATGTATTTGAGTGTACCTGTGCATTCGCTAATAATAAAGACATTTATTTCGCTTACTTGCCTGAGTCTCTTCCTTTCAACTTGCACGACTTGAGTATATTTGACATTAACTCAACCAAAACAAACGCATTTAACCTTGGTACGCTTGAAACCCCAAAGAGGTCTTAATTGCAAGTGAGGTTACCTCTGAGGAGCGGAAAAAATTAGAGGAGATGTCAGTCAAATATGCTAAAGTATTCGCTTGGTCCTATGAGGACATGACCGGAGTAGATAGAAGTATTGCCCAGCATACGATACCGACTTATCCAAACATGAAGCCAGTAAAACAGAAACTTCGAAGGATGAGACCTGAGTGGGCCGAGAAGTTTAGAGAAGAAGTCAAGAAACAGATAGATTTGAGATTTCTAGAAGTAGTGAAGTACCCCGAGTGGTTGGCAAATATTGTGCCAGTGCCGAAGAAGATGGGAAGGTCAGAATGTGCGTGGATTATAGAGACCTTAACAAAGCTTGCCCGATGGATGATTTTCCTTTATCCCATATAGATGTACTGGTTGATAGTGCGTCTTTATCTGCCATGTACTTGTTTGTAGATGGGTTCTCAGGATATAATCAGGTCCTTATGGCTGAAGAAGACATGCATAAGACTGCCTTTGTCACGGAGTGGGGTGCGTATTACTACAAGGTGATGCCATTTGGGCTCAAGAATGCATGAGCCACTTACTAGTGTATGGCCACTACAATATTCCATGACTTGATGCATAAGGAGATTGAGGTATATGTGGATGACATGATGGTGAAATCAGAGACAAGAAGCGGACACATAGAAGCACTAGAGAAGTTCCTTCAGCGAGTGGACAAATACAACTTGCGTCTAAATCCCAAGAAGTGCGTGTTCGGGGTAATGTCGGGAAAGCTGCTAGGGCAACGGTAGGAATGAGAGGAATAGAAGTAGACCCTGAGAAGATCAAAGTGATTACCGAGATGCCCGTGCCGAAGACAGAGAGAGAAGTTAGAGCA